>BQNB010162935.1:0-14500 GCA_026074375.1 Tanacetum coccineum | reverse complement strand
AGAAACGTGACAATAAACTCGACGATAAGGGCTTGGATGCAATCTGGCTTAGTGACCTCATCGAACGACCCTATCGCAATCCTCGCCATCGTTAATATCTAGAAACTTATGATATACAAGTTCTGGCAAAGTTGCTAACACTTTTATTAGATAAATCTAGCAAGCATGTTAGCATGCATTATTTGAAATGAAGTAAGATTCCATTGGATAATACTTCGAGTTGGCACATCGTGGTAATTATAAATATACACATTAGGTGACTGATCCACTGTCGTTTTGACAGTGGGTCATCTGCTACAGTAACGGGCTCCCATTTTTAGACAACCCGATTTTTTTTTTAAATTTGTATGCACAAAGTAGAAATTGAAAAAAAAAATATTATAAAAGTTTTGATTTATTCAGATAAAAAAAATACCCGCGGAAACATCTTTGATACCTAATAACTTTAATATAATCGATAATGGTCTCAAACGTACAACCCATTATATTATAAAAAAACCAATATACAAAAAAAACTATCACTTCTAAAAAATGAGGCCTAAACAAATAAGCATATAAAAATAATTTATTACTAATATACACATTTGTCCGACAACTAGCCTACAAACTTCGCATAAAATGTGGCCTAAGTAAAAAAAAAAAAGAACTAGCTCAATATTAGCCTGAAATCTGGCCCAAAGTAAAAAAAATAATTCAAAATACGGTCCCCAACTTTTTATAACTATTTAGATTTTACTTACACAAAAATCCTGTAAAAAATTAACAAAAAAAAACACGCTCAAAAGTTTTTATTGTTCATATTTTTTTTTACATTATCGGCACCCACTAATAAAAAATGTTATCGAACCGTCCCAAAAAAAAAAAGAAAATATTAGGAGAAAAAATTAATCCCCTCCAATACGCAAAATTTTTTTCCATCGAATGTACAAAAAAGGGAAATATCCGTGGAATAAAATAGCAATAAACTAAAATACCAAAAACGGAACTTCCTTTTAATATATGTTTACTGGATTTTCTTACACATAAAAATCCCGATAAAAAATTATTAACAAAAAAAAACCGTCAAGTTTTTATTGTTCACAACTTTGTTTACATTCATCGGCCAAATTAAAAAGATATCGAACCGTCGTTCCAAAAAAAGAAAATATTCGGGAAAAAATAAACCGTCCCAACGCAATTTTTTTTACCCAGATTCGTTCAAAAATGGAAATACCCGGGAAAAAAGTAGCAAAAAAAAAACAACCCAAAACATAGGCCTCAAAAATATGCCAAAGTAAGAAAAAAAAATACAAACAAAACGGGCCCTCACCTTTTAACTATTTACGATTTTCTTACACAAAAATTCCCGTAAAAAAATTTACAAAACCGTTCCAAAAAAAAGAAAATATTCAGGAAAAAATTAGCCCGTCCCAACGCAAATTTTTTGTCCCCGAATCATACAAAAAAAAATAATATTAAAAATTAACCCTGCCATAACGCATCGCAAAAAAAAACCTCCGAAACGTAAAAAAAATTATTCGGGAAAAAATTAGCCCCGCCGCAACGCGCAAATTATGCAATAGCTGGATCGCAACATGCATGGTGGGACCATTGATGTTGTTGCATCCGTTGACTTCAAACAATTATTTCAATCTTCTTTATGCTAACGTAATCATTGGATTGAATATGCGTAGCGACGTTCATTTGATTTAGAGTAAATTGCATAAATAGTCCTTAAAGTTTGGCAAAATTGCATGTTTCGTCTCAAACGTTACGAAAGTGCAAGGATCGTCCATGTGGGAAACATTTGATGCAAGTATCGTCCCTGTGGGAATGGAAAAACTTTTTATTTGGAAAATGAAACTTTTATAAAAAAATTCGATCACTTACGTTTTCGTCAGATTTCTTACGTTTTCGTCAGATTCCAATATTTTACAAAAAACAAAAAATTCTCATTTTCTAACTTTATATGGAAAAATAGAAAACCACAATTTACTATTCTCCATTTCTTTTTTTTCATAACAAAATAAAACGTAAATATAACTTAAACAAATAAAACGTGAGTACCAATATTCTAACGTTTTCGTCCGTTTTACGTTTTCGTCCGATTTCTTAAGTCTCCGTCTGTTTTTTTACGTTTTTGCCCGTTTTCTTACGTTTTCGTCAGATTTCTTACGTTTTCGTCTGTTTTTTGATGTTTTCGTCCGATTTTTTTACGTTTTCGTCCGATTTCTTACGTTTTCGTCTGTTTTTACGTTTTCGCCCGATTTCTTACGTTTTCATCCGTTTTCTCCGTTTTCGTCCTATTTCTTACGTTTTCGTCCGTTTTTTACGTTTACGTCCGATTTCTTAAGTTCCCGTACGTATTTTACGTTTTCGCATGTTTTCGTCAGATTTCTTACGTTTTCGTTTGTTTTTTAAGTTTTCGTCCGATTTTTTAAGTTTTCGTCAGATTTCTTACGTTTTCGTCTGTTTTTTTATGTTTTCGTCCGATTTCTTAATTTTTCGTCCGTTTTTTACGTTTTCGACCTATTTGTTACGTTTTCGTCCGTTTTTTTCTGTTTTCGTCCTATTTCTTACGTTTTCGTTCGTTTTCTTACGTTTTCGTCCGATTTCTTAAGTTTCCGTCTGTTTTTTTACGTTTTCGCTCGTTTTCATCAGATTTCTTACGTTCTCGTCTGTTTTTACGTTTTCATCCGATTCCTTACGTTTTCGTCCGATTTCTTATGTTTTCTTTCGATTTCTTAATTTTTCGTCAAACTTCTTACTTTTTCGTCCGTTTTTACGTTTTTTTACCTTTTTATACTCATTGTTTATCTAACAATACACTATATTATGCCAATTTAATCCAAAAAAAATGTTAAAAAAGGACGAAAATGTAAAAAATCGGACGAAAACGTAAAAAACGGACGAAAATGTAACACATCGAACGAAAACGTAAGAAATCTGACGAAAACGTAAAAAACCGGACGGAAACGTAAAAAAAACAGAGGAAAGCGTAAAAAACGGACAAAACCGTAAGAAATCGAACGAAAACGTAAGAAATCGGATGAAAGCGTAAAAAACATACGAAAACGTAAGAAATCTGACAAAAACATAAGAAATTAAACGAAAACGTAAAAAAGACGAAAACGTAAAAAAAAGGGCGAAAACGTAAAAAAAGGGCGAAAATGTAAGAAATATGACGAAAACGTAAAAAAACGGACGAAAACGTAAGAAATTGAACGAAAACGTAAAAAACAGACAAAAACGTAAGAAATCGGACTAAAACGTAAAAAACAGACGAAAACATAAGAAATTGAACGAAAACGTAAAACAAAAGATGAAAACGTAAGTAATTAGACAAAAACATAAAAAAAGGCGAAAACGTAAGAAATATGACAAAAACGTAAAAAAAGGACGAAAACGTAAAAACGGACGAAATCGTAAGAAATCGGACGAAAACGTAAAAAAACAGACGAAAACGTAAAAAAAAGAAGAAAACGTAAAAAAACAGACGAAAACATAAGAAATTGGACGAAAACGTAAAAAAACATACGAAAACATAAAAAAACAGACGAAAACGTAAGTAATCGGACGAAAACGTAAAAAAATGGGCAAAAGCGTAAAAAATATAACAAAAACGTAAAAAAACGGACGAAAACGTAAAAAACAGACGAAAACGTAAAATAACGGACGTAAACGTAAGAAATTTGACGAAAACGTAATGTTAATTGAGATTTATATATGTTCGGTAATGTTAATTTCAAGTATACTACAAATTAAATATATGCTTATGATTGTAGTTAGTTTTTATTAATTTCATTTGTATTTTATTTTTTATTGTTTTTATAATCGTATACACAGAGTTAATATGAAAAAAATATTAAATATAAAAAGAAAAATGAGTGAAAATAGATCTATCTAAACATCTTTTTATTTTTTAAAAAGAAAAATACAACTCCTATCTAAACATGTTTTCAAAATTCTCAACTCTTCTCTAGAGAAGAAAACCATCTCATTCTCTATGAAATTAGAAACAGAAAAACATGAAATTTTTTCTACAACTAAACACTACCTTATCTGTTTCAAACTAAATGTTCATGTTTTTTTTAAGTTGTTTCAAAATAAACTTCAACTGATAAAAAACTTATCGAAAAATGAAAATGATATTTTATTAGTTCACATGTAGGGGTGAGCATAACGGACCGTGGACCAGACTGAATAGAAAAGCCGGCCCGAACCGGACTGGACCAAACCTATTTCGGTCCGGTCATCGGTCCACACTTGACCTCATGTTCGGTCTTCTGTTCGGTTCGGTCCGGTCCGGTCCAGTCTCACGTACAACTGATCATTTTGCCCTTTTAGATCGGACCGAGCGAAGAACCGGACCTGACCGGACCGAACACATTCGATTCGATCATCGGTCCGTAGTTTTGGACTAAATCGGTCTCGATCTGGTCTGGTTTTTTTCGGTCTGGTCCAGGTTTGACCCAATGCTCACCCCTAAGTATCATGAATGAACTTTTCTGAAGCTGCGTCTTTCACCAACATGAGCATGGTTTGGTGGCAATTGTTTAGGGTTTGAGGGATGCCCCAACTTTCACAAGGTCCTCTAGCGCTTTACTGATTTGTGTTTCTATCATTCCTTCCAAACGGATACCCCACTCAACGCCCATATCTGGGCATAAAACAAAATGCGACATAAAGACATAGATGATGCGTATTGACACCAGAAACACAGGATAAATACCGATATGTAATAACAGATAAATAGAGCCATGTTGGTTCAGGTATGCAAACTCGCTTCTGGGAAGATCTTTGGTTAGGTGAGGTTCCTTTCAATGAGCTTTTCCCTAGGTTGTACGCCCCGGAGAACAACAAGGAATGTTCAGTTGCGGTTAAAATGCAAGGCGAGATCGATAGCTCTTTTCGTCGCCATGTCAGGGGAGGTGTGGAAACTCAGCAGCTCGAAAACATTCAGGATTTAGTTAGGTCGAAGGTTCTTTCTAATGTAGATGATAGATGGGCTTGGGACTTGAACGGGGGTGGGGACTTTTGTGTTAAAGATGCTCGTGACCTTGTGGACGAGGTTCTACTTCCAAAAGAGAATGTTGCTACGAGATGGATTAAGACTATTCCTATTAAGGTGAATGTTTTCGCGTGGAAACTCCACCTTGATCGCCTCCCCACTAGGTCTAACCTTCTCAAACGTGGTATTCAGGTGCAATCTTCTTTATGTCCGATATGTAATGTCTTGCAGGAAGATACATCCCATCTTTTCTTTTCCTGTGACGTGGCTTTAGCTATTTCTCGGCTTATATGTCGATGGTGGAACGTTTCTTGGAGCCCTGTTGATTCTTATTCGGGCTGGTTGGAGTGGTTTAATTCTATTCGATTGGGCTCCAAGCTTAAAGGGATCCTAGAAGGCGTTTTTTATGTGTCTTGGTGGTGCTTGTGGAATTTCCGTAACCAGCTTCTTTTTGCTTCCAAGAAACCGCGCAAAGAGACTTTGTTCGATGATGTTGTTTCTCGTTCTTTCATTTGGAGTAATTCTAGATGTAATCTAAAGTTTACTTGGGATTGTTGGCTTCAACATCCTTATTTGATTGCTTTGTAATTGTTCTAGCTCCTTGCTAGCTTTCTAATAAAAGTTGCCGTTCAATTTTTTTTATCTAGTCTAGGTTATAAACTTAGCGTTTTTGGCTTTAAATAGTCACGTACTTTCTCACATGTACCCATATGGTGCGTGTGCTAAATTTATTGCCCATATGGTACCTAAATTTTACACTTCGTGTCAATATGGTACAATTATTACCGGCTACTGTTAAAACCGGCTATGAGTTTAGGAAAAAATATATTTTAACTTTTTAAATATTTTTTTACATTATTTTGTAAAAAAGTTTAACTTTTTTTACAAAATTAAAAAAAGAAAATCGCACTTTTTTAGAACATAATTTTGTAAACAAATTTACATTTTTTCGTACTTCTTAAATTTAAAAAAATATTTTTTTTACATTATTATTCCTAAAAATAATTAATTTTTTTTTACAACTTTTTAAAAAAAAATCGCACTTTTTAAAATCTTAATTAATTTTTGAGTTAAGTACATTTTTGGTCCTTGTGGTTTGGTGCGAGTTCACTTTTGGTCCAAAATTCAAAAAATGTTCACTTTTGGTCAAAAAACATAGTTTCGGTCCACTTTTAGTCCAATCCCGTGAATTTGCACTAAAATTTTTAGACTAAAAGTGAAACGAAACTATGTCATTTGGACCAAAAGTGTAACGAAACTATGTCTTTTGGACCAAAAGTGGAACGAAACTATGTGTTTTGGACCAAAACCAAACTTTTTTTTATTTTTGGACCAAAAGTGAGAAAATGCACCAAACCACAAGGACCAAAAATGTACTTAACTCTTAATTTTTTTTTAAATAATCAAAATTTTTTTCTTACAGAATTATTTTTTAAAGTTAAGAAAAATTAAAAAATTATAACATTTTTACTGTTTTATTCGAAAAAATAAAAACATTTTTTTAAAAAATTTAAAAAATTAAAACAGTTTTTAAAGTTAAGAAAAATCTAAAATATAAAAAAACTAAACGTTTTCCTTTGAAAAAATTCAAAAAATTTTAAACGATTTTATACAATTTTACGTTTTAAAAAGTACGAAATTCTTTTTAAAAGTTTTGCAAAAAAATTCTAAATTTTTTCACGAATAATAACGTAAAAAAATATTGACACGAATAGTGATTAAGGTATATCATTGTTTTTCGCGAATAGTGCTCAAATGGGAAACGAGGATGATGTGTTCCTTGGAGATGCACGTATCATTGCTCTTCGCGAATAATGCTTAAGGTATATCATTGTTCTTCGCGAATAGTGCTTAAGGTATATGATTGTTCTTCGCGATGTGTTCCGGTCAGCATATCGCAAGGTCCAGCTAAGAAGATGATGAATAGTGTTAGGATGCCACGTAAGCGTTTAGCCTGTTAAACAGGTGGAAAATTCAGTTTACGTACCATATTGACACGAAATGCAAAGTTTAGATATGGGCAATAAATTTAGTACACGTACCATATGAGTACATTTGAGAAAGTACGTGGCTATTTAAATCCAAAAACCCTGTAAACTTAACTTCACAAGCTTATTATCACAATCCTTTGATTTTTGTTCTTCAACTCTCTACTAAGTAGTTTACAAAATTTCATTGTTCCATTACAAAAAATTTATTGTTCTTTTTTCTAGTTTAAATCAGTCATATCTTTAGCCAAGAAAGATGGGTGTGGCATGTTCCATAGCGATTATTATGTCTTCATTATTGAAATAGGTGTTCTTGGAATTTAGATCCCTTTCTTCGGGTAAGATCTTTTTTTTTTATGTTATAACTTTGAGTTTGTTTCTCTCATGTCGCCACTTTTTATGATTTGCTTTGTTTTTCACAAACAAAGTACTGTGAAAAATGTTTAGTTAAGACAAGGTTATGAAGAAACAATTGTATTTAAGGGGTTTAGATTCAGCTTAACTTCAGCCTTGTACTTAAAGTTAATTTTTGACTTGTAAACTTACGTACAAAACTTATTAGTTGCATCATCTCTATAGAACTCAATCCGTGTATTAGGGCACTTCTCAAACAATTCCTTGACAATCCTATGCATCTGCATAACCACACACGATAATTTTTATTTTACATTTTTTTTTGAAGTTTACATAAAGCTACCAAAGCAAAGTCTCTCGTTTGCCGTGTTTTTATATTGTAAACCCTGATACCTCCATCTCATACCTACCCCTTTCGAACAAATCTGGATGGTCTTCAAAACCGTAAACGTAAATATTATTGTAGCTGTTTGTCATTAAATTTGAAGTTTTAATGTTAATATACCCTTCAAATGGTTCTGCTGTGACTTTCGCACCATCAACTTTGCCTGGATTGTCCAAACAGAGCACCATCAACTTTGATGGTGCGAAAGTCACAGCATAACCATTTGAAGGGTATGTTAACATTAAAATTTCAAATTTACTACTACCTCCGTCCCACATTAAGTGTCCACTTGACTTTTTCAAAGTCTTTTTTCTTCAACTTTGACTTTAATGATTTCTTCTTACGTTATATGATACTTGATGCAAGATATATGAATGGATAGAGTTTTGAATATATTTTTCGTTGGTAGAATTTTCGTTCAATATTATATAACACAAACAAAAATATTTATGATCAAAGTTGATAAAAAAGACTTAAAAGATTCCATGGTGGTGTTAACATTAAAATTTCAAATTTACTGACACACAGCTACAATAATATCTACTATTTACGTTTACGGTTTTGAAGACCATCCAGATTTGTTCGAAAGGGGTAGGTATGAGATGGAGATATCAGGGTTTACAATATGGAAACACGAGAGACTGTAAGTGGCGTTGCTTTGGTGGCTTTATGTAAACTTCAAAAAAATTGTAAAATAAAAATTATCGTGTGTCATGACGCAGATGCATAGGATTGTCGAGGAATTGTTTGAGAAGTGTCCTAATATAAGGATTGAGTTCTATAGAGATGATGCAACTAATAAGTTCTCTGGGTAAGTTTACAAGTCAAAAATTATGAGCAAAAATGGGTGATTATGGTTTAACCCGAAACACTATGTTTTACGTAGAACAATACATAAATAGAGTGCCAAATATACTCATAATGTTCTAAAATAATCTAGGTCAAAACTAAGTTTGTACCCTGTTTTTGCATAGAGACGGCCATTTGGTCTGGTCAAACTTTTGAGTTGAGCAAAAAAAAAACTTATTAACTAACTTCAAGAAAGAAGGTATAGTGCTAAATTTAGTTACAGAAAAAATACTTGCAAAATAATTTTTGAGATCTATCCATTGCGATTTTCAACCCGTTAGATAGATTAAATACCGTGTTTATTTTTTCAACTTTTAAAAATAGATAAGAAAAGAGAACCCGGCGGGTATTGTCCACCCGGGTTGACCCGGGTTTCTAAAAAACCGGCGGTTCGAACGGAGTTTCAATTATTTAAAAAACCGGTTAGTTTTGACCCGTTTTCAGGCCGGAACCGGTTTAACCGGTTGACGTGGCCGGGTCGAACCGAGTTTCAAAACATTGTATTAAATTTTTGCAAGTTCATCACTCTTTCACCTCTTATATGTCTGCTTCCCCTAATAAGACAAGGTTGTATCCGTTAATGGTTATGAAAAGGGTTACGTGAGAGTTTATTTGTGTTTTTTTTTGTACTTCTTTTGCGTAGCCTAATCAATCTCAGCCTTGGAATTGTCTAATAGATGTTTTTGCTCAAAAAAATAAAATTTGTCTAATAGATGTCGCATTAATCATTTGAATATAACAAAGTCATTTATCCTATTCTGGCATAATGAATTGTTGGTTTCAAGTTTCATTAACCCGTTGAGTTATTTCATCGGATGAAATTGAGCTCCTAAACCGGTGTCACTTGGAAGCTTCGTGAAAAAGGTGACATTGTACATCCTTGGAGCTTAAAAAGGATAAGATCCAAAAAACGTGAACATGGTCATACTGCCCTGACTCTTGTGCTCGTTTTAGAGGTTTTGAACAAAGAAATCTTTTTCAGTAGTGGGGTTTTATGCACAATTACCCGTTCGGAGAGATACATAGTGGAATGAAGAACGTACGCGGGGGATTTACAGAGGAATGAGATTACCTGTCCGTTATGCCAATAGTGATAACTACACCGAGGATGAAGAAGGATACCCAGTACCAGAGGACTTATTTGTTGTTGTTGATTCAATCAATAACCTTGTTATTATCTTTTCTTAAGGAAATCGTCCGGGATTTAATGTAATATCTACTTGATGCCTCTTTTATGTATTGTTTCCTTTTGTTAAGAGATGTCAATATTAAATATTTTGATGTTCTCACAAGGTATGATCATAATTGTTGTCTCTTTTAATAATATGTTCAAGCATGAACCCTCAACACTTTACAAGGATAGTTGTTGATACTCGAGTGATCAACTTGATTGTGTCATCTTTAAAGTATTCAACTGCTAGATCCTTCAGCCGAGAGTCCAAGTAAAAAAATCCGGGTTTGTGTGGCTGTTATTTTTGGTTTTGATGCTGCAATTTAGTGTGTTTTATGTTTTGTTTTGATGAAACGTAACTATTGCCCTTGAATGGATATGGATTGCTCATATTGTATATACTATGAGCATAGTAGCCTGCTGCGGTATACAGTTTGTATAATTTATTTTCTCTCATACTAGTTTGTGTCATGGGGTTTGTGAGTCCATGGATACAATAGTAGACTTATGTAAATAAGTTTGTGATTAGCTTTTGAACTTTTTATATAAGCTCATAATGTGGCTTTATAAACTAACATATACACTCCCTAGTCCCTATGTCTTTTAACTTGCATTTCTAAAACTCAATGCATGCATACTTGTTACACGCGACATTGAATTCGGTCTCTTCAAACACACCTACCAAAGTACACTAAACATTACTCGTCAAATACATTCACAACAACCTCATTATCTAGTCTAGGTTACAAACTTAACTTGACGAGCTCATTATCAAAAGACCACTTCTTCATAGTTGGAGTACGTGTTTGAATCGGGCTTTCAACCCATGAATTTTAGCCAAGAAAGATTGGTGTGGCATGTGCCATGGCATTGAACGCCTATTATGGAGAAACCGAAAGCCTTTCAGAAGAGAGTAGCTAAAAAACGAGTAGAGTTCGAGGTTTTTATTCCATTTTTTCATGTACAGTCCTAATCTTGGGGTTAAATTGGAATTAATTAATTTAGGGATTGGTTATTTCTTTGTACCCCTTTTTCTACAAGTAATACCCTCTCTAAATATTTTTTATTTTTTATTATTTTTCTAATTTTGTTTGTATTATAAAACTGTGAAATAAAAAAAACGGAACAGAAAATATAAACTTTGATAAGTCAAAAGTAGTAAAACATGAAAAACACGCAGCAGAAAATTGTCTTGTTCCGTTAATAAAGCGGGTAAAACGACGAAAAAAATGCGGAACCTAAACTATAAAGTTCGACAAGTCAAAACTTTTGGAAGGCAAAAGATACGGAACAAAAAACATAAAAACTGTCTTGTCCTGTCACTATACTGTGTGGCTAGGGGGTATTTAATAGTACCATCCATTAATTTATTGTAGGTTTAACATCTAAACTTAGGTTTTGTAGCCATCACTTAGTCTTTGGTTTGCCTGTGATGAACCTTTTTGTTTACCCACGAGTTTATTGAAGCAACTGTTTATACTTGTCTCTATATCGCATATTACCTGAAATGATTATTGCAATTTACAAAAAAAAAAAAATTAGTTAACAGTAAAACAAATGCATACGTGGTTATAGAATATGTTTGATAGAGATGAGGACCATGACTGATTTAAAGAGTGCTTCAACAAGTACGTATTTTCTAGTAGAAAACTGATAATGATAAAGATGTAATGACACAAGTGCAAAATGTGATACAAGTGCGCATTGACGAACGTGGATAAACGTACATACAAAGATCACGAGAGTGTCTAATGAGGATAAATACATGTATATATACGGAAGCTGCAAAATTCAATTGTCGTGAATATTATTAGTGCACACATTTATAATAAATAAGCTGCATTTCTTTTTTCTTTTAGGCATAAGAATTTGAATAGTATTTCATATGATATTAAATTTGTGTACCATGTTTATATTTTTTGTTTTAAATTTTGAATTTAAAAAAATTGTGCGCTAGAAACATACACGCGATTATGTTCTTACGTATAATACATTAGGAGTTTAAACAACTATAAAGTTACATTCTTTAGAAAAAAACACATTTGCATTTTAATTTTTGAGTTGTACAAAGTTACACTTGCGTTTTTCAATTGCAATATTGAAATATTCTTCGTCTTATTCTTTGACAGGTCAAAATGGGTCAGTTTCTAGGTTGTGCCATAGCAGGTTGGGTTGGATCGATGTACTATATGTCAACACTTATTTTTCTCATTGGAACTTTTGATTAAAAAAAAAGTAAGTAAACCAACATAGGAGGAGATTGTGTGCAATAGAAGTAGAAAATTAACTTTTGGTCCATTTTCACTAATGCCGTTAGTTGACTTATGTTTAACCGTTAATTTAGAGGGTATTTTGGTCTTTTCATCTATTATAGTATTAAATAAGAGCTCCCACTAACCAACTTATCATCACCTCCACCCATTTTCTTTCATTTTATCCACCTAAAAAACCTTATCTCTAAAAAATCCCTCTCTAAAAGAAAAACATCATAACCATCTTAAACATCCATAGCCGTCGCCACCACTCAGCCCACCATCTACATCCACAACCATCACCACCATCTATAACGCCGACAGCTCAACTTACATTTCTTTTTACAGATTTAGGAAAAGGTAGGAGTTTATTGAATGGATTTAAACCAATTATTGAGGTTGAAGAATCTGATGAACCACCACTATCCCTGCTGATATACTCGCCGGATTTGCAATCATAACACGGTCATCGCCATAATTAGGTTATGGTGTTTTTGAGATGGAGATAATAATACGAGTTAGAGATTTGAGGTAATTATAACAATAAAAGGTTATTGTGTTTTTGTTGGTTTAATTAAAATGAAAATGTTGGTATGACTAAATCAAATGGGGGTTCTTGAATTGTGACTGTTTGTGCTCGTCCTCCAAGGTTGTGTTTTGTTTGTTGAGGAGATTAATGAAGAACATCAAAGAAGAAAGTAGATTTGATGATGATTTTTTTTATGAACTGATAAAGAACAAATTCTGTATTTTTTTTATACTAACAGTAACTCCATTTGATTATGGATATATATTTGTTGATATGCTAATAAAAATGATAATAATAATAATAATAATAATAATAATTATTATTATTATAATAAAATTTATTATTATTATTATTATTATTATTATTATTTTTAATAATAAAAATTTAGTATTATTATTTTAATAATAATAATAATAATAATAATAATAATTATTATTATTATTATTATTAATAATAAATAGTTAGTCATATCTGTCATTTTAGGTAATAAGATGAGGGTATCTTAGTCATTTTATATGTTTTAGCTGGTCAAATTAACGGTCAACACAAAATTGGACTGAAAGTGAAACGGATTGTCGGGTATTGGAGTGGATCCATAAGATTTTTGAAAAATGGACCAAAAGTGAAAGACCCGGCAAACCACAAGGACAAAAAATGTAGTTTACTCTAAAGAAAAAGTTCATCACTTTCGATGGAAAAAAAAAATTACAAAACACACCCTCAAAGTATGCGAAAAGTTACTAATACGACCTTGAACTTTTACCTATTTACGACTTTTTTATATAACAAACTTTATTTATCAAATATTGAACATATATTTATCGATTCATTCGTAAAAAAATATACCATTGAAAAGATAGTCGAATTGCGAACAATACGAGCACAGTATTGCAATGCTTTTGACATACGTACGATTTTATAAAAAATATTGAAGTTTAATATATAAATTTTAAAATAATTCCTCACATTTTAAAGTGCGAGCTTTTAGTTCTTCACACTTTTAAGTGTGAGAATTTTGAAATAATTCTTTACAAGTGTGAATATCTTGAAAATAAGGTTCACAGTACATACAATGTGAAGAAAAAAAGCGGGTACAAATAACACATATTTGTTATGGTGGGTATAACATTCTTATAGGTCTAAGGTTCAAGCCTTCTCCCTTACACAGTTTCTTAAAAAAATACTCATCTTTTTAATAGCATGAAAGGCGTTGGGGCCGTAAATGTTGTTCAAGTCTCTTATGTTGAACTTACGTAAATTAACCATTCGAGTAACGAGGCGCAGCCAATAGCCATTTCATTGGTTCCTAAATCTAAATAGTTTGTTACTTTAGGTTCTTGTGTAGCACAGTAATGGCTCTGTTTTATATCGATCATACATCAAATCATACTACGTGAATGTTACCTGGGTCGTTTGCTTGTGATCACGTGTAAGTCTCGAGAACCATGTTTTCAAATAGTTGTGCCTCATTTTGAAAGGTCAAGGTATTTTGAAAGCAAAATTTTCGCAGTGACCCATTGGGGAATGTGTAATCTCAAAATGACTGACATTATTTTTTTTTCGATATGACCTTCTAGATCGCGCAGCATGGTGAGTGATCTACTTTTGGACACGTGTCACCGTATTATTCGTTTGGGAGGAAATTAAAAAAAATGTAAATCGTGCATGAACCATGGCGATTTATGTTTTTAATTTTTTTTTTCAAAGTCGGATGATAAATTTTGTTAGGTTTTTTCCAAAATATATTAGGGTTTAGGGCACACCATGTTGTGTTTATTGAAATTCTTGATCCCGGGCATCTTTGCGTACGTATTTGGATAGAAATATGTTTAAAATTTATTAAAATTAGTTTTAATATGCATAAGATATGATGGTGCAAATTGTGTACGTTGGTCATTTTTTTAAAAAAATTGGAAAAATTGTATTTTTATAATTTTTGCAATTGTAAAAGTTGGAATTGAAAACATAAAAGTTAACGATAG
>BQNB010162934.1:0-10539 GCA_026074375.1 Tanacetum coccineum | reverse complement strand
TTAAATTTTAGAAAATTCATATTTTAAAATCTAAAAAGTCAAAAATAATGATTCTTTTTCTAAAATTTTTCTTTTACTTTGTTTTATCCAGGAAAAATATAATTTCAATTATTTTCTATTTTTATTTTTTTAGGATTTAATTATATTTAAATTGTTTTTAATTAATAAAAAAAATTCAAAAATAATCAAAAAAATATCTTTCTTTTTCTTAAAAATTTCTTTTATCTTAATTTAGGTTTAGGAATTTAGTTTGCATTTTAGGACTTAATTTTGATTTACTTGCTTATTTGTCGCGTTTTATTTGTTTCCTGTTAATCATTTTAAATGTTTAGTTGCTTTTAATTGTTCAATTTTACTTGTTGCTTTTATTTGGTAGTTATAGATCATAAAAATATATTTGCTTTCATTCAAATCATAATCCGAGCTTATACGAGGTTTCAATTGCACAAGTCGTTGGGGAAACGACCCGGGTGATCATTCTTCCCGGTTAAATATACGTATTATATATTATATTATATATATGTTTAAGAGTGAATTTTCCTTAGGGAATTTTCTTATTTGCTCTTAAGGTTATATTAGTATATATATTTTATAGTGTATTAAGACTACAATCATTCCTGTAAACCCATTTTGTTCCAATTGCCTTCTTTCCATAAAGTAAATCAACTAATACCCAAACCTTTTGAATCTTGAATTGAAGAAGTTCCTCCTGCATTGCTTCAATCTAACTTTTATCATCCAAAGCTTCAGATATCTTCTTGGATTCAATCTGAGAGAGGAAGCAGGCAAATAAATAGTGCTGGAAGTCCTTGTGATTGGTCCTTTGTTGCTTTTGAATGTAAGAGACAAAAGCATGCTCCTCAGTACATGTCTTTACCTTGCTTCTTGTTTGAACAGCTGATGATGGATCACCAATAATTTGAGTTTTTGGATGAAAGGAATGAACTCTAGTTGTGGGAATAGAACTGACAACATTGGAAGTATCCATGTTGTTGTTATCAACTACTACACCCTCAACCATGTCATCTTGAAAATCCTAATTCTCATCATCATAGGAGGAATGAGTAAAAATCTCATAATTGTGATCATTGTTGATTTCTACTAATCCAGGTATCTCATCATCAACAGTATTAACAGGTGTGTGAACAACACTAAATGTTTTAGTACTGCTAGATATGGGACATCCTCCTTGATCATAGCATTTCTGTTTAAATGCCCTTCTAATCACATCAACTACATCACAAGCCTCCTTCTCTTGATTCTGCAACCTTGCAAGTTCATCTAGGAAAACTTGATCATTCTCAGAAGCTGGTTCTTGAACTGTCTTCTTACCAGCATCAATGACCTCCTTGTCAGCTGAGCTCTTTGAAGAAAATAGAGAATTAGAAGGCCATAATGGTAGTAGAACAAATGGTTGATCAGAAGTAGTATCCTCTTTAGCATGTTCTGCATCAACTGTTGTCTTTAAACCTGCACTATCATTAGCTTCTTTGGAACCTGCAGTATTGTTAGCTCGATTTTCTGCAACAACTGGCTTATAATTCATTGAATTGGTTAAATAATCAAGATCAAAAAGCCATTCAGGTCCTTCTCCTTGCATGTTTGGTTTATTTTCTAGGAAAGTCACATGCAAATTCTCTTCAACATGTCTGGTTCTAGTGTTATATACTCTAAAAGCCTTACTGTGTATAGAATATCCCACTAGAAACCCCTCATCAGCTTTACCCTCAAACTTGCCCAAAGGATCTAAGGTGTTTAGGATGGTTACAGGACACCCAAAAGGTCTCATGAAAGATAGCAATGGTGTTCTACCATTTATAAGTTCATAAGGTGTCTTGTTTTGAGTTTTAGTCACTAATACCCTATTAAGAACATAACAAGCAGTATTAACTGCTTCAGCCCAAAAGATTACAGGTAATAGTGAGTCTGCTAGCATAGTCCTAGCAGCCTCAATTAGAGTCCTATTTTTCCTTTTAGCAACTCCATTCTGTTGTGGAGTCCTAGCATTGCTGAATTCCCTTCTGATCCCTTTATTAGCACAGAAATCATTCATTTCCTTGTTTTTAAATTCTGTACCATTATCACACCTAATTACTTTAACCTTATGGTTTACTTGGTTTTCTATTTCAGTTATAAACTTCTTAAGTATCCCACTAGTCTCATCCTTAGTGGCCATGAAGAAAACCCAACTAAACCTACTAAAGCCATTAGTCACTACAAGGCAATATTTCTTATGATTGAGGCTCAATACAAATGTTGGACCAAATAAGTCCATATGCAGAATCTGTAAGGGTTAACTGATTGGACTCACAAGTTTGGCCTTACAGGTGGCTTTATGTTGCTTTCCTTTCTGACAAGCAACACAAGAGTGGTCATTTTCAAAATGCTTTGAAGGAAGACCTCTTACAAGGTTTCCCTTGACAAGTTTGTTCATTGTTTAAAAATTTACATGACCTAGCCTCCTGTGCCATAAATTAGACTCATCAGTGGATGCCTTTGCAAATAGACAGGTTAAATCTCTAGTAGGAATAATATTTTGTAGGTCAAAACAGTACATATTATTTTGCTTGGGAATTTTAAGTACCACTTGACTTTCATCAAGTAGCTTAAAATTTGGAGACAAAACAAGACATTCTGTTTCAGTAAACAAAACACTATTTTTCTTGTCACACATTTGTGAGACAGAGAAAAGATTAAACTTAAGACCATTTACATAATATACATCATCAAAGTCTAATTTGTCAGTTTTTATATTACCTTTTCCTGTAATTCTACCTTTACCTTCACCAAAAGCAACAAATCCACCTTTAATCTCCTGATAGTCTGAAAGGTATTCTTTGGTGCCTGTCATGTGCCTGGAGCACCCACTGTTTGCAATTCCTTTGTCTTTTAAAGCTATCTGTGGATGTTCCTCAGTGTCAAAACTGGCAGAGCTTGAAGATTTTGAAAAAGTGATTGCCATAAGAGCATAGTTGGTTGGTTCCTCCTCAGCAGCTAGATAAATCCAATCATAGGTGCCAATACTGGTCATGTCTTAAACCACCAATGCCTTCTGATCTTCTTCCTTTATTGACCTTTTACCATCATCTCTTCTGCACCCATTGTTGTTACCCCTATATTCCTGATTCTTCTTTCCTCTGCATTCTCTTGCAAAGTGACCTTTCTTGTGACAGTTAAAGCATTTCACCTTGGTTTTATCAAAACCAACTGGTTCCTTCCTATCAAACTTCAGCTTTCTTCCTGTCATTTTGTAGAACTTGTTAATCCTTGTGGATATCATGGCCACCTTCCATTTTAAGTACATCTCTTCAAAATCATCACTGTCTACCTGCTCAAGATCATCATGATCTAGTTGTAGTGCACTAGATTGGTTAGCAAAAAATGAGTACATTAATTCATCAACATAAGATGAAGATCCATGTGCTTTATTACTTTGACCTGTAGCAGAATTAACATGGTAGGCAATACTAAGTTCATCAGTACTACTTATGATTTCTTCAGAGACAGAGGCCATGTTTAGTGAACTAGATGAATATACAGTAGTTCCTTTAACATCACCCTCATAAGATTTTAGGGTGTTGTAAAGGTCATTAATATCCATATCATCAATTCCTTCCTTGTTTCTCATAATCAAGGAAACATTGGTCCATGTAGAAGGTAGAGACATTAGGAATTTGGAGTTAATGTCTTTAGTTGAAATTTATACTCCATGAATTGATAACAAGGTAAGAAGCCTCTGGAACCTATCAAATCCTTTGTCCAGACCCTCTAAGTTAGATATGGAAAAAGCTTTAAATTGCTGCTTAAGAACACTCTTCTGCATTTTCTTAGATGTAGTATTACCACCATATCTAGTTTTGATAGCATCCCATATGCCCTTAGCATCTTTGATTAAATGATACTTAGGTAGATCTACATCAGGAAGAGCCATTAGCAGTGCACTTCTAGCCTTCCTTTCTCTAGCTCTAGCTTGTATATCCTTTGCAGTTGTTGGGGGTACTTCCACATCTTTACCTGCTTCATTCTTTGTATACTGCACTAGACTATTTCCATTCAAGACCACCAACCATTGTTCATAATCTGTATGGATCAAATATTCTTCCATCCTTATAGCCCATATTGTATACTCACCTTTCTTCAGCATGGGAAGTTTCACAGATGACACCATGTGAGTGGTTTCTTGTACTGTTGATGTTGAAACTTCTGCATCATCTCCTGCCATTGGAAAAGAAGGTTATTTTTCTTGTTATGTTTTTGTCTAGGGTTGTTTGGTGATGTTCTTCTTATTCAGAGTTTCTCAACAAGCTCTGATACCACTTGTTGATCCCAATGAATAGATCTTTCTAGCCTGTTAAGGGTGATAGCTAACTTGTGTAAACACAGAAAGCCCAATGAGTAACTATAGAAAAGACTGTGAAGACCAACTGGCCCCAAACAATGACAACCACCCATTTGTGTGCAATTGACAGAGACTATGAAGACTTGAAGACCCGATCCTAGCCTTGAACAAACCAATCTCACCAGTGTGCAAACAAAACCCCCCAAACCTATTGGCCTTAAAAAGCCCATAACACAAGCCCTACCCTTATTGGGCCCAAACACAGCCAGTTGGGTCAATGACATAACCCAAGGCCCATTACAGGCCCAATACCATTTTTTTATAAACCCGGATGACCTACATTGTCAAGTTTAAAAATGTTTGTAAAATAGAAAAAGTGTTTTATAAAAATATAAGGGACTGAATTTGCAAGTTACCAAAACTTTTTAATCTCTTATAAAACACAAGGCTGAAACTGTGCCATTAATTTAAAACCTTATATATCTTTGATTTAATAAAAACCCAAGAACTGTTTGTAACTAATCTTAAACTCTTTAGATAAACAGAAATAAAAATGAATAGAAACATGACAAGTAAAGGATAAGATGGGGGTTTTCTTTTTGGGTCACTATGAAACTTTCAAAACCTGCTAGCCATCTAATCGTCCCAAATCCTCAATATCTTTCCCGCCATTTCCCTAGAGCCTCACACCATCACGAGTTACACCTCAAGCTTTTACCCAGACAACCCTCTACCCAGTCCAATCCCTTCCCACCACCCACTAACCCTAATCAGCCTCCACGCTGGCAAATCTCATCAACCCCGAGTCCACATCAATGGTGGGGATTAATAAAAAGAAGCACAAAGGACCAATCAATGGCTAGGATGAGCCGAGTTTTGTACACAACACACCAACACAAACACAACAAGAAGAAGAAGCAAGCAAAGAGGGCTGATATAAAAGAAAAGACACACACAGCCGAAAACCACACTTTTTTCGTTTACTAGCTTTCTTTTATAAACTTTTAATTAAAAGTGTACTTTAAGCATTCAGTTTCTTTTGGGGGGGTAATCATTTAGTGTTAAGAAAAATTTGCAAATGTACTTTTGAAATTCTTGCATAACATTAGAAAGTTGAAGGATACGAAATTTAGCTTTTCTACCTTGTTAATTCTTGTTCAAACATATGTTGACATTGTTAAAATTAACTCATAAGCATTTAAGTTATGTTTTTTTATTTAAACACAGTTAATCACGGTCTTTTTTCCCAGAAAATAAGGGGTGTTTTTGCTATAAAACTTAAAAAGGTCAAAATGGGTCAATACATTATTGGTATGGGTCAAGAGCACTTAGCCAATCTTGGCTGAGTGTGTAGGGGTCAATTAGTGTAATTTAATCAGCCTTTTCAGTGTAAAATAAGCTTTTGAGACCTTTTAGAGCTTTTCGTCAAAATTTTAATAAGAAACTTACGCTTAACAGCTTATGCTGTCTAAACACTTAACAACACAATCTTGTGGTGGGGGTTGAGAGGAGAAAAAAGATCTTTGGGTGTGGTGGAGTGGGGGGGGTGTGTGGGGTGGGATGTGGTGGGGGTGTAAGGGGGTGCTGGTGGGGGGCGGCGGTGAGGTGCGGGGTGGGGTGTTGTGTGAGTTGGGGTGGGGGGTGGGGGAGGGGGGGGGGAATGGGATTGGGAGGGGGAAGGGTGAAAGTAGTGATGTGGGGGTTTGCTCATTTTAGTCACCAAAGTCCCTTTTATCAGTCCATTGGTTCTGTGATTTCAATTTGACCAAGTAAAAAGTCTGCTAAATGCAGCATAAAAGAAGGCTTGCTCTGTCTTTACCATAGTCAAAACCTTGAGGCTGTAAAAATGTCAAGTTTATTTTGTGGAAAAGCCCTTTTACAAGCTGGTTTATCAGCAGGTTTTATTTGTTTGTAAAAGCTCAAATTTTAGAAATAAGTTCTACTCTATGTCCCTTAAATCTGTTCATATTTGGTTTTCTGTCTTAAGCCCTTTTGAGCTTATTTTATAAGCTAAAAAAAACAGCCTTTAGCCTGCCTTTGTCTGTTGCCCTGGTGCAAAAACAAGCACTACAGCCCTCTTTTTCTTTCCTTTTAGCTTAATTAACATAGGTTTATATTTCTTTTCCTAGTAGCTTATTAGGAATCCTTTAAGCCCCCAGCATTGCATGGCTTAATTCTTTTGTCTGTTAGCTTAATTCTAGGCTTCAAAGTAGGTGTTTTTCTGTTTATCTTTAAATCTGTGAAATTAGCTTATTTATATTTTAGCTTATCCTAGGGCTTATTTTATTCTAGGGTTAGCTTATCTCAGCCCTATTAGCTTACTCTTATAGCTCAGTTGACTTTTAGCTCAGTTGTGTGCCTTGTAGCTTAAAAAGAAAACTAAAAATAAGCTTTTAAGCTTATTTAAGTTTCTGTCCATTTAAGCTTTGTTTTCTGGCTTATTTAATGGCTTTTAGCCTATGCACCTTTTGTTAAAAATTAATCTCTTAAGCTCCTTTATAAGTTCTCTCTTTTAAGTTTTGCCTAAAAAGCTTTTTGGACTTAATTTGATAAACGGGGTCCCTTTGAGGGGCTGAACTTGCAATTTCCCTGTTTATTTGTTAACTGTTAGTACCTTTAGTTAGGTTAGCTTTGCTCAGTTAGTCCTTAAGAGTATTACACTGTTAGTCCCTAACAGTTAACTAGGTTAGTTTATTTAATTTAATTAATTTAATTTAGGGTTTAATTTAATTAGTTTAATTACTCTTAATTGCTACAGTAAAAATTAGGCGTTTTTATATTTTTAGAATTATCAACTTTTTCTTTATTTATTTTGATTTTTCCAGAATTTCTGCACTTATATTTTCTGTCTTTGTCGATTTATTTAGTTTTAATTAGTAATTAATATTTAAAAATTCATAAAAAATACAAAAATTAACAAAAAAATATTTTTCTTTTTTAGAAAATTTTCTTTAATCAAATAGTTTGTAGGAAAATTATTAAAACTTATGTAGGGTGATTTTTGCTCAAATTTCAGTTCCGGGCTCGTTTACGAGTCCGGCTTTTTCGTTTCTTACCGTTTTGTTCGCTTTTTAACTCCGATTTTGAAATTTTTTACATTTTCTTTTAAGTTAGAATATTTTTAATTTATTTAAATTTTAAAATTAATTTTATGACTTTATTTTTTGTAATTTTAGTTTTTAGCTTACGATTTAATTCCCGGTAGTCTATAATTGCATGTTTAATTTAGTTTATTAGTTTTAATTATTTTAGTTAAGTATTTTTAGCCTAATTACGTTCCCCGTAGATTTCTTAGGATTTTCATTGCCATTATTTATGCCCCCGTAGTTTAGGATTTATCCGTTTAACTATTTTTGTTCCCCGTAGTATATTTAAGGTTCCCATTTTCCACTGCTTGTTTCCCGTAGAATAATTTTAGTTTTCTTTAATTAATTTTAGTTTAATTAGTTAAAAATCAAAATCATTTGTTTCTCAATTCAAATCATCAATTCGTCATTCGATCGTAATCGCAGCCTCGTTGGGGAAACGACCCGGGAGACATACTTTCCGGCTTACGTATATATTTTAATTAGTGAGTTTTGACCTTTTGCTTCGGTCAGGGGCAATTGGTCGGGACTCACTTGCATATTATTATATATATACTATAAACAACTGATCAATTATATTAATAGCTTATATGACTTACAATTTCTTAAGGATCTTAAACAACAGTAGAACATAAAACTCACTTCTCATTAATCTTAAAAAAGAAAGTACATAAAAGTTTGAAAACTGAAAAGAAATTACACACTAAGATAACTAACTCTTCTAAAGAAAACTACTCCTTTAGCACCAAGGGCTTACAAAGCTTTTTATAGAAAATAATCTAGGGTTTTGGACATGGTCTTCTTGTCTTCTTCCTGGTGTGTTTCTTTGTAGACACACCAATGCCTTGTGTTTGTTGTGAGAGTGTAAACACAAACAATCTTGGCCCTTCATTTGCCTTTGTGCCCAAGTCGAATTATATCAACCCTTGATGATTTTGGTGGGAATTTGGATTGCCAACATGGCATAGGCCATGTGGGGGTGTGGGGTTAAGGATTGTGAAGGTTTTGGAGTATTGTGGGAGGTCAACGAGGTGACAGAGGTGGGGTTATGGAGTTGGCGGGAAATTGATGGAGAAGATGTACAGTAATTCGAAAATAGGGTGAGGGTTTGGGGGTTTGGCAAGTTTGGTCCCTCAAGGATATATATATCTTTGCACCATACGTCCTTGCGTGTTAACAGTTTGGAAAAATGGCAAGAGAACCCCCCGAGAGTTATATATGGAGTTGCACCACAAGTCCTTGTGGGATGTAAGTTTCAAGGTTTGGCAGACTTAACCCTTGTGGTTAAGTCTTTGGTGGATTGGCAGTTTGGGTCCCTCACAAATTTTTCTTCTTTTCCCTCTTTAAATAAGTTTAGGATTTGGCAATTTAAGTCCCTAAACTTATTTTTCTTCACTTGTTGACTTCTGGATTTGTCGGGGTTGACTTGGGTTGACTTTTTGACACTTGGGCTTTGACTTGACTGTGTCTTTTCCACGCTTTTCCATTCCGTGTCCGGTTTTGTCGTTTTGGCTTCGTTTTTCGTCCTTTTCTTAGATATCCGTTCCTGCACAACACAATTAGCAAAACAAGCATATTTTTGGCATTTAAAGTCCGTTTTTGGTTATTTTAGCTCGTTTTTAAAGGTAAAAGGTATGTGTAATTAAACACATACCAGATATGCTACTAACAACAGGGATAATATTCCCTTAAAGAAACCTCCGTTTTGTTTAATAATCGTTTTACCTATTCTTCTCCCCCTTAAAAAGTTTATCGCCAGTTGATGTGATAGAGAAGGTTTGATGAAATAAATATGGTGTTGGTGTAGGAATATGTCCATTGTATAAAACGTATATGTTCGAAATATTATTTGAGCCTAAGGAGACGCACACGTTAATACGTAAACAATGTTTGATTAGTGTATTTAGCAAACGACCGTTATATGATAACAAGTATTAAATATTAGTCATTAAAGAGTTAAGGGACTAAATATACAAAACCGAAGATTAAAAGGGTGCGGTTTAACCTCCTTTAATCCTAGTCGGCTACTAATCACAT
Organism: Tanacetum coccineum; assembly: GCA_026074375.1. Classification (NCBI taxonomy): domain Eukaryota; kingdom Viridiplantae; phylum Streptophyta; class Magnoliopsida; order Asterales; family Asteraceae; genus Tanacetum; species Tanacetum coccineum. The sequence goes on along the minus strand of BQNB010162934.1, from coordinate 1,077 downwards.
TCCATGTGGGATTAGGAGAAAGGATATAAATATAGGTTTTGGTTTTCATTATTCATAAGTCTTGAAAAAACCTAAAAACCTAAAAGTATCGTCCTTGTGCTTCTATGTAATACGCCCCGAGAACCCCTCAAACCCTCTAGGGTTTCGTTTTGCCTCTGCCCTCTTAAAACCGATCGCACAGACACCTATTAGGGTGTAATTTTGTGTTGATCCGTTTAACCATCCACCACCCTTTTGGTGATTATTATTCGTAAGTTGATAGATTCAAGAGACGAAGAAGATCGTTTGTTATACACTACTAGTACTAGCATACCTCGTCGTTTGCTAAGAACGTATAGTGTGTGGAAGCTTAGAGGAATCATACTTTGATTCTTGGTGGTTTCGCGTGGTATTATACACACGCGTATATAGAAGACGGTGTTTACGGTTACCTTTAAACGGTGTATCGTTTCGTGCTAAAAGGTAACTTCTTCTATTCTTGTTAATTAATGTGTTCTACATGTTATTTTTATTCCGCTGCGTACTCGTGTTAATTAATATGGTTAATTAGATTGTAAAACCCAACAGTGGCATCACGAGCCATCGTGTAGAATCTTTAATTACAAGGAATTAAATTGGACAAATTAGGGTTTCGTGATTAATTTTAAATGCCCCGGTGGGCGGTTTTGTTAAAAAGATTTGATCTTGACGGTCGGGAAGACTCATCAAGACTTCGGTCTTGTAGATACCATTACCCTATAATACCTGACTACGTTGTAGTTTCCTTACCTTGCATACTATGTAGGAAGTCGCGAATGGTCTAGGGTTTGAATGATTTTTAATCATTCTTTAATCTTTTCATGCGATAAATTACAAATCTTTATATTTAAAGATACGTTGAATCGTCAATTTTAAGGTCTCACTGTTTATGTATAAGATACGATGATAATAGGTGATACCGTAATAATAACTAAATTGAGTAATAGTTTTTATTAAAATCAATGATAAGGTTTTTCGGGTCTACGAAGGGTCGAAGGTGCAACAGTGTAACACCCTGAACATATATAGACTGTGTTGGATTATGACCATATATGAATT
>BQNB010162933.1:0-14500 GCA_026074375.1 Tanacetum coccineum | reverse complement strand
TAAAATATCTAACCTACTGTATGAATTTCGAAACAAAACTCACTTTTATACATTTATGCATATTTTTAACCTTTTTAAGTAAACTTTAAAACCCTAATTTATACCTAAACATGTTTATACTTAAACGACACGTTAACATACTTTTACATCTATTTTTCCATGATATATATGACCATATGACATAAGAAAAAGTGTGTAAATTCATAAACATAAGTGTTAACTCTTTTTACATATTTAAAAGTCCTTAGTGGTGATTTAGCCATATATAACATATAACACATAAAATAATGATAATAAAAAGTATAAAGGAATTTAGAAGACCTTAGGGATGATGTATGAGATGAGAAATGAATGCTACACCCGTGTTTAGCCTTAAAACCCAAGCTTTCACTTAAGAAAACCCTTATTTTCTTAATAAAAACCCTAGCTTCCTTTTCTTGATTAACACTTGAAAATGCTTAGCCAATACTTGGAAATACCTTAGAATGCCTTAGGATGTATGTGTATAGGAGTGTATAGGTTGAATAAAATTTTATATGGATTGATTGTAGGGGGGGGGATGCCGTAGCTTATATGGAGAGCAAGAGAGGTGTTTTTGTGAATTTTACCAAGTGTATAAGCATGTATGTGATCTCTCATCACTAGATACTTGTATATAAGGTGTAAAAACTTAGTCAAAGGGGACAAGGTATGGTGTAGGGATGGTCTTGGTCTTGGTCCAAGTCAAAGAGACATGAAATGACTAGGTAAGGTGTAGAATTAATGGAGTATGGTGCACTTTGACCAAATGAAAGGGTTTCATTATTTTTCTTGTATAAATGGCTATATTTTCGGCAAAGGAGTGATATAAGTGATGATGTTTAGTAATTTTTATGTATTGGGTATAAATGTGGGTATTTGTTGAAGCGTAGAAAAGTTTTGGTGGTTCCGGGAGTGCCTAAACGTAATTTATCGCGAAACGTATACACTTAACGTATCCGATAAAAATAAAATGAACAAAGTTAATAATTATTCTCAAAATAATTATATAACCCTTGATTGATGTAAACATTTAATTGTTTGATGCCCGTTTATATTAAACGCTAATTTTTAGCTTACGCGATTTAGCTTAACATTTATGATTTAAAGCAAACGCGTACAACACTAAAAATAAATAGTAGATTTATCGACGTCGTCAATGACTTGAAAACACAGGGTGTTATAATTACGGATGTGTACGTATAGTCTTTGTTGCCTTTTCTGGAACATTGGTATTGGTATTAAATTATATGAGTGTACCAGCAGTATATTAAATTCTAGAACTTTTTTTTGTGATGCATCCCAAGACCGTGTAGTAAGTATTAGGATTTTCTAGATAAAAGGTACTAGGATTAACCCATGTTTAAAACCTGTAATTGTTATGATGGATACACCTTGTACACCCCTCTAAGCAAATCTTTTTCATGGTTCTCGTAATTTTTTGGTTAAGTCGGACTATTAATGAAGAGCATTATCATCCTTAAATCAATTGTTACACCTAAATCGCCTTAGCCTACCTTGTATGTACTCGCTTTTAGTACATTATTGTTTTAACCCAAGTTAATTATTTGAGTACATGGTTGCTAAGCCCATATCCTTGTAAATACAATTTTGGGACGATTGGGATCCATGGTAGTATTTATTTCACGAAAGAATAGGGAAGAAAAGTTAAATCAATACCCCTGTATGTTTGTCAAATGATCTCCATGTTATGTTGATCTGCCTCAATTCGGGTCATTAGTTAGATTGTATTTATGAGTTCTAAAACTCAAGTGTAGGGGTGTGTTATAAACCCCAAGTTATGATGTATTATTAAAAAAATAGAAAAGAAAAAGAAAAGAGATTGATGTAGAGTTGTGTAAAGTTTATATATCTTTGTTCGAGTTTTTAGCTTAGCAACCCAATCAGCGTGTATTCTTATAAATAATTAGCTAACCCTTTCACCTCAAATTTACCTAAAAGACCACCTCAAATATATCTCATTCGTTTTTGTTTCCATTAATGTTATCTTACACCTACACCCCACAACCCTTAAAAGACCTCTTTGATAGTAATGATTAATACTTGTACCTAGTGGTGGAGGTTTGATCCGTTATCAAGCATGTGGTAATTTATATGCTATGACATGTAATGAGTGTTAATTTTCCATTTTCCATAGTTGTTATAATTTATTATACACCTGAGAGAAAGAGAGAAGAGGCGCGGAGCGGAATCACACACATATGTGAGAGTCTAGTATATGCATTCCGTGCATTAAACTACGGTCTAGTAGGTTGTGTCGTAAACTGCTTTTAAAGAGTCGGTTAAATGCCCCCAAAAATTTGATTGTCTAGGTAGAAAAGAGGGGCTATTTAGACGTGTGAAGGGACAATCAAAGTCCCAAGTGTAGGGGTATAAGATGAGGTGGTTATTTTTAATTACACCTTCTTCAGGGTCCATTTAAAATAACCTCCTAAATCATGGCAAATATTCCCATGTGCTTAAATCGGGGGGGGGGTGGGGGGGGGGGGGGTGGGGGGGGGATTTGTTTTTTGTGTTTTTTATTAGCACTTGATGCTATTTGGAGGAAATACACATGACTTGGACCAATTGAAGCAGAAACCGAAAAGACTACGACTCTACACCAACTATCTTGAAGAAAAGCATACAGTGCGTGGAGATGTCCCGTGCTAATTACAAGCACATGAGCGGCATCAAGTAATCAAGTGACGGCGTCATGAGCGAGTACTAGACGCGTCTAGAACAAGAGCCGGCTTAAACAAACAAAAAAACAAGAAACCATTGCGGCACGATGTGCGTCAGGAACAAAAAGCAAACGCCGTCAGCACTTGTTTCCTTAATAAAATACAAAACCCGATCTGTGGTAGCGTGGGGAGAGAGGGCAGTGGGGGGGGGGTGGGAGGAGGGGAGGGCTGGACATGGTGACGCGAGCGCGCGTCTTCTCGTCGACAGATGCATATGGACGAAACCACTCAATGACAGACGCTGTATGAAGACACAACTTTGATTTTAGGCAAGCCTGTTTTTGAGAAAAAAGTAATCTCTTTTGTTTGGTCTAGAGTTGTCAAGCGAATAAGTACCCTCAATATCTTAGTTAATAGACATGCTACGGCTACATGCCACATAATGCAGTAATATTAATTCAAGTGAAAGTTCTCTAGATATAGTATCCCTTTTATTTCCTCTATATGCGTCCATTTGCTTTCTATTTGTTTTAGAGGTTGGATATGACTATTATTCTTTTGAGTCACATTTTCACTTTCTATATCTGCCAGCTAGTAAAGCGCTAGATCTAATAGTTACTTTGAGGCTCTATCCATGTAAGGCTAGATCTATTAGTATTTACTTATGATTGCATGAAACTTAGATTGTAGATCCTTTTAATGTTTCTTCTTGTGATGGATGTGCGCGTTTGGCTTTAGAAAACTAGCCATAAGATATTAAATTGGCATAGACGTCTAGGGAAACGCGAGTGTGGAGAAAGGATACCATCGGTAACAGTCTTTATACTACCTTACCCCTAATATGGTTGATCCCTCTTAAGATATTTCAATTGCATTTAATATACTCTTAGGGGCCTTGTAATAGTCTTCATACTACCTTACTTGTGTGTTGCCTTAACGGAATATTAAATAGATGGCGGGTTCGTGTAATTCATTCATGACTTAGGAAATACTTACACAGATTATCACAAGTGTGACAAAGCAATAGGAGTAGGAGAAGCAATCTGAGGAGTAGTGCATGATTAAGTAAATACGTTCATTTATCATATAAGTTATCACCAAAGTAGTTTAGATTTATTTTATTTATTATTAGTTTAATCAAACCAACCTCTCAAACCCTGATTTTACCTGCTTTCTAAAAAATAAAAATACAAAAAGAATCTTCTTTCAACCCCATAGATCTTTGTTAGATTCTGATCGAGCCTTCCCAACCTATTCCCCTAGAGAACGATAACAACCCTCGAGTCTTGCCTATACTACACTACAATGGTTAGGTACTCTACCTAAGGAGTTGTAAAACTTCTTGTTGAAGTTTTTACGATAACCGCATCAATGCGTGCATGCAAAATTATGCAAAAATGAAAGATGTATATGAAGTCGGCGAAATCGAATGCACATGACTATAAAATCAGATCATGAGAATGTTGATATGCTTGCTTAACGTAGACTAAACCTTTGTCTAGTGACGTAAAACGTTCAAAGATGATTCACGTTATGCCGGATAACTTAACGATTATACGTAAAGTTTATTATTTACCGGTTTAGAACAAAACGTTAAAGTTTATGAATAAACTTTAACCTGAAATTGTTGGTTGTCACAAAATGCTTTAAACATTAATCATATTTAGTTTAATATACGATTAGCAGGGTACCCGCGTGTTGTGGCGTCGGGTATCATATATTTAAAAATTTTGACGAGTAATGTTTTTTATTTATATGTTTTCCCTAACGAAGGGTGATCATATTATGGTGTTAAGAGCTACTTGCCCATTATAACTGTAACGAGGGGAGTTTGATAAAAACAAAACATGAAGATGAGGAAGATGACATATACGACGCTAAAAAGAAAAGTTAGAATAAGCTCAAATTCGTAACTAAATAGTGTAATAAATTTATTGGTGTTTGTTTTACATTAAATGAAAAAGTTAAAAATCAATGGCTAAATATATTGTTCTTTTAGACAATTGTAAATGATGTTTGGTTAGTAATACTTGCTTAATTCTATATAAAATTATCTTAAAAAATTTCGAAGAGAAGATAGAAGATTCTTTATATGTATGTGTAGATATCGTAATAACTTTGCAGTTCAGATTTTCAACCCAAGCATGCACGGGTTATTATACATAAGTTGTGAAATTTAATATTTTTTGGATATATTATAGGTTGTCGCATTATAACATTGTTTTAAATGTTATACTTAAAGCAAAAGGTAGAATTAGGAGGTTTTCCTCTTAACACTCCCACTAGGTGCCACTTCCTCTTAACACTCCCACTTTAAAATACCCCTTCACTCATTACAAGTTTCAACATCCTCATTTAAACCCCACCCACCCATAATTTTATTTTCTTTCCTATTTTTTCACACAAACTAAATTCAGTTCATTCAAATTAAATTACAATACGAAACATAAAAAAACATACGAAACATAGAAAAAACGATACGAAAAAAGAAATGATATGGAAAATAAAAAACTTACGACATGGAATGACAAATTAATTGCTTGGATATTTTTTCATTATTTCTTCTTGTTTCCTTCGGATGTAAGCGGCTTTTTATGGTGGCAGCGAATGGGTATCAATCAATGGAAACTCCAACTCTTTACACTCCAGGAACCCTAGTTATTTCTTTCTTTTTGCCTCGTATGCGGCTTCGGCAGCTTCACATTTGCATTTATAATCCTGAGTTAAAACCCCAGATAAAGACTTCGATTGACTACCCTCGGTGCTTCCCCCGACGTTTGACGTATCCATCGAATTTGTTTTTTTGTGGTTCGAGGGTTGCCGACGGGATTGTCTTAATAAATCGGCTTTGGTGAGTCCCATTTGAGGTATGTTTTCAAAACATTCCACGCGTGAACATAAGTAAACTTTTTGTTATCATAGCGTTCAGTAAATTTGGTCTTTGCATTCTTGATATATAAAAAGGCTTAAAGATTTTTAAAATCAAGATCCATCTTAAATGGCAACAGTAGTAGTACCACATACTCTTGAATACAAAGGTGGCCAGTTAAAGGCCGCTCCTGTACTAGAGGTGGAAAATTTCACCAATTGGAGGTTTATGTGCCATATCATTGGTATTGAACCTCAATTTGAAAATATCATTTCAAACAATCTTTATATCCCTATGGCAGCTGGTCAAAGGAAACCAGAGACACAATGTACACCTGAGGAGAGAAAAGCTGCTAACTTAGATCAGCGACTCAAAAGTCTCATTTTGTCTGTGCTTCCAGATGACCAAATGAACTATGTCATAAACTGCTTAACTACAAAATCTACATGGGATGAACTGATACTATATCATGAGGGGCCCTCTGATGTGAAAGAAAGTAAGGTCATGGACCTAAAGTTGTGCCATAACACCTTCAAATTCAAAGAAGGTAAATCTCTAACATAAACTTTCACCAGATATAAAGCTTTGATGAATGAATTAGTAAATGATGGCATTAAACTCTCAAAGCTTAAGATAAATACAGGTTTTATAAATAAGTTACCAAAGAAATGGCTAGCTTTTTGCCAGAGTCTCAGAAACACAAATCATGTGAAAGAATTTGAGCTTGCTTCTTTATTTGGTAAACTTAAATGTGAAGAAAACCTTATAAACAGTATTTATGATACTAACAAAGAGAAAACTCTTATCCCTAAAACTCTACTGTCAACTGCCTTCTTCTCTACCTCTATTGTCTAGGCCTTTTAAAATAGTCCTGATGATAAAAAGGATACAAGAAGCAGTCAAGAGTACATAAATGACCTTGAAGAAGAATACCAAGCAAGAGCTCTTTTAGCCAAATATAAAAGGTTCTTTAAAAAAGGTACTTAAAGGTTTAGCAGTGCAAAAGCAACTGACCAAACTGAATGCTACAAATGTGGCAAGAAGGGTCATTTTGCAAGAGACTGTTGGTCAAAGACATTAGTTCCCTCATATCAGTCACCTTTCCAACCAAAACTTCTCTATTCATATGAGTACAAACCTGAGCCGAGGCATACCAAAGACTTTGAAGCCAAATACAACAAAGTCAAAGCTAAACTAGCTCTCCTCAGTTCCAGTACTTCAGCTCCCAGTTCGTCCTCAGGCAAAAACAAAGGTCTAATTGCTTAAACATATGATTGGGATGAAGAAGAAGTGTCATCTGATGACAATGAAGTAACTGAAGTTAAAGCTCTTATGGCTCTTGCTGATGAAGAAAGAGTTTCTGTTAGCAAAGAAAGTGCCAGAAATGGTGTATGGATTAAGATCTCTATGAAAAATGTACACACTCTTCTTGAAATAGAAGATAATGATGATAGAAAATCTTTTCTAGATTATCTGTGTATTGATCTAAACTATGTTAAAGAACAAAGAAACAATCTCATGTCAAAACATAGAAATCTTGTTCAAGAACAAAATACATACAAAGAACAGCTTTTGGTATTAAAACAAGCAAAGCTTGATCTTCTTACCATGCAGCATGTAAACACTGAGATTCTCAAAGAGAATCAAAACTTAAGAAATGAACTGAAAGAGCTATATTTAATTCCAAAAGCATGGCTAAACAGTTCTAATAAAGTAAATTAGTGTATCAGTGAACAAATTCCCACTCAAAAGAAGAAAATCTTGGGAATTGACCAACTCACTAAAAATACCTTTAGTTCTGGTCTAAAAGACCTAATTTTTGTAAAGTCTTCAGCAAATAACGTATCTATTACTAAGAGTAATAAACCTAGGTTATCTGAAGCTAAAAACTATACTCTATCAAATCATGATACTGGTAAGATACACTCAGTGGAGTCTCAAAGAAACACAACTGATCCTTTAGTTGCTGTCACTAAATCTTCAGTGACTAATTATGATTCAGCTGATGAATTTTTAGTCTGTAGCACTCCTCAACCTCCACCGAAGAAGTTGGATGGTGCTGAACCTATTTCTAGACCAAAGACTATCAAATCAATTTTGAAGTCAAAATCCACATTAAAAGCTAAAACTTTAAAAGGTATCATACTAAATGAACCATCCTCAGCTCCTGCTATAGGCAACAAAAGTTCTTCAGCTTCTAAAACTAATTCAGCTCCTGCAGGTAAGTTAAAGAATGTGAAAATGGAAGATGATCCTCCTCTGGCTATTGTAATGAAAGAACTTAATGAACTAAAATTACAAATTAGCAAGAATAAGTCATCTTACTTTAGAAACAAAAATTCTTAATAGGTTCCTCACAATGCACTTCAAAACAAATACAAAACTCAATTCAAAATGAATTCTGAACTTTGTAGAGAAAACAATCATCTCTCTGAGAATTGTTATCAAGTTTTGTTTTGTAAAAAGTGCAATATAACTAATCACAGAACACGTGATCATGCTGAATTTATGTCTTCCACAAATATAAATCAGTATCATATTGGTCAAGGTAAATCTTCCTCAAGATCCAGACCTTCAAGGCCAGCAATACCTTTTCCGTCTTACATACATTGTGGATATAATGATCATAAATCTGATGATTGTGTATACTATCCCATATGTGAAATATGTAGAGGCTATGATCATGATACTCATGGTCATAATAGGATTATCTCTCTAAGAAGAGGAATCAAACATAAAAACCCTTAACATGTCACAAAGAACTGTGAAACATATTGTAGCAATGTTCATACCACATCTGATCACAATGACATTGAATGGTTCAGGAAAAGAGAAGCTCTTCAAGCTAAGAAAGCTAAGTCTTTCAAAGCAAGTAAGACTAAATCATAAAGTGCTCTAAGATCAAAGACTCCCACTAAAAGGTGGGTTTCTAAACAAAACTAACCATCCTAATCCTATTTTGTGCAGTGTAACATCAGGTAATTTTTATCACTTTTAAACAATGGTCGTTTAAAACACTGAAATGTACCAGGACCTGAAGGAATGTATGGAAATAACTCCACATACAACACTGAAGGTTATGTTTATGGTATAGTTTTCAAAAAAGGAGGGAAAGTGAATGTTCTACAGCATGAACACTGAAATGTTTTTAACAACTCGGAATTCTTCATAAAACCTTTTGAAAAAAATCAACTTTTATTAAAGCAGAAATCCTACTTGACCAGTATGGTCAAGATGATCAAATTGATTATAATGATACAAAATGATCATCTGTTTCAAACTGATGAACTCATTAATGATGATCAGTTTGAACAAAAAACACACCAATGAAAACCAATTCATTGATAACCTCACAAAACTAAAGATGTTCAGATTCTGAATTCTTATCCTCTCCAAATGGAAGATACTTCAGCATATGATACAATTCCAATTCTTTTCAATAAAGGAGAAATCTGGCATTGTATTCATAAGGCAATAATGCTTGATTTAATCATCAATTGCATAAAGGCATAATTCATGATACAATCCAGCTCCAGTTGCAAGACTTGAAGCAATCAGGATCTTTTTTGCCTTTGCCACATACATAAACTTCATAGTTTATCAAATATATGTCAAAAGTACATTCCTCAATGGTAAAATAAAAGAAGAAGAATATGTCAAACAACCCTTAAGTTTTGAGACGTAGTGAATTCCTTAACCATGTCTGCAACTTGGACAAATCTCTTTATGGACTTAACCAAGTTTCAAAGGCATGGTATGAAACTCTCTTAACCCTGAAAACAAGTTTGTAAGAGGTAAGATAGACACCACTTTGTTTATCTAACAAAATCCAAACTAATGACTCAAATATATGAAATGAGAACAATAGGTGTCCTCACCTACTTCCCTGGATTTCAGATTAATCAATCTAAAAGAAGCATTTCAATTAACCAAAAAATGTCAAGGATCAGCTGAAAAAGTATGACATAAATGGTTCATCAGTGATAACTCCAATGGTACCTCCTAACATGTTAGGACCTGATCTTAATGGCAAAGCTATAAATGAGACTCAGTATAGAGGTATGATTGGATCACTAATGGGCCTGACTGTAAGCAGACCTAACATCCAAGTCTCTCTTATCTCTGTAAAAGATATCAATCAAATCCTAAGGAATCTCACCTTATTGTTGTTAAGAGAACTTTCTGTACTCTCAGCCTTGGTCTTCAATATCCAAAACGTTCAGGTTTTGACCTAAAAGGATACTTAGACTTTGACTGTGCTGGATGCAACATAGACAAGAAAAGAACTTCAGTTGCTTTTCAGTTGCTAAAAGGCAAGCTTGTTTGCTGAAGTGCGAATAAGAAGCAATCTGTAGCTAGGTTCTCAGCTGAAGCTAAAGATGTAGCTATTGCTAGATGTTATGCCATCATACTATGGATAAAAAGTCAACTCACTGACTATAATATCATATATGAAAAGTTACCCATATTTTTTAATAACACAAGTTGTTAATCCCAATAGAATAGATCTTTAATCCCTTAGCTTGTATAAGGTATAGTTATGCAAGATAAATCTAACACAACTGTAATAGAAACTTTGATTGTGAATATCAAAGACTATATGGAATCTAGTCAATGATACTAAGAAGAATTACAATGAAACAGTAATGAACAAGATCAATAACAAAACAGTTTACCAAACTTTCAGCCTTAATATAATACGAACACTCTTAATAGTGTTAGGGTTTACAAAACCTTAAAGCTACGAATAATACTTTTCTAGATATCTGAATTATATAAACATTATGCCCTAGGACCTCCTTTTATACACCAAGGAGTCCTACAAGGCTTACAATACTTTCCTAAGTTATCATGATCTTCTAAACAAATAACTTATACGAATCTTTTACAAAAATATCTCATACTTATCCCGTAAGTAATCTTGATAAACAATCTTCATCTTTATCCTTTCTCTTGTCTTTATCCTTCTGACAGTAGAAACTCTTCTAGCAGTTGTAATCTTTCAGCAGTTGTAACCAGCAGCATTAACTTTTATACCAGCAACACTAACTTAGCAGCAGTAACTTCCAAATAGCTTCAAAAAGTCTTTTAATCCCAACAATCCTCCCCTAAACTTGATGTTCATCTTTTGAATCTTCAAGTTTCTTGATTAAAAGCTTTATCTTCACTAGGAGGATGCATTCAAAGACTTTCAAGATTCTTGAGCTGTTTTGTCACGAGCTTAAGAAGTTGATAGCACATTTCATTCTAATGGTCAGCTTGAAGCTTCTTGTTGAGCATTTCTATGATTGTTGCAAGTGTAAGTAGATATCTATTTTCTACCAGCATAAAGATATGCAGATTCTGAAATCTCACAAAATGTACTCCACTTGAAGAAAATAGCTTCCAAATTGTCACTTTGTGTCCTTGTAGATTCCTCCACACTTCACTTTCTACATCAGGTTTAAACATCACTTTCAGATCACCCCATAACACTCTCTCATAGCCCTTCTCTGTCAAAATCTTTAAGCATCTGAATCATTAATGAGTACCTTTTTGAACTTCCATCAGCTCTTATGATTTGAAAGTATCCCATATTTTCTTCTTTAATGGTTTTCCAGTCAACAATGATTGGAGGCTTAGTGGCTAGAGGTATAGCATCAATTGCTACCTCATCATTAAGAACTATCTCCATATGCTTTTTCATCTCTGCTTCTTCTTGATCATCATCTACTTCAGCTTCTACATTCTCATCTAACGTCTGCTTCTTTAAATTTTCAGATTCAAGTTCTTCTCCTGCTCTTTTAGAACTTCCTTCTGTTCTTGTCTCACTGCCTTTCACTAACTCTGCATCCATGTTTATAAATGTGTTTACTCTTTTTATTTCTTTGTCAAATAACATCTGAATATCCTCAAAGCTTTTGGTCTTCAATTGATTATGCTTGTATCTAGCCATGTTTTTCAGATAAGTAGACATTGCATTTCTCTTTTGAGCCTTAGTTGGTGGTTTTCTTCTCTACTCTTCTGCTTTAATTCTTGTAAAATGCTTCTTCCTTTTATTCATGAGCTCCACAAATAATCTTGACTTTTCTTTAATAGTCAATTCTCCTTGCTCTTCTGCATGTAATCTTGTAGCTAGCTCATAATCTGCATCCATCATAGCTTGAACATTATCCCATTCAGCAATGTTTGCATCTTCTTCTCTTTGTCTTGCAAGCTTTTCTTCTTCTTCCAATTCAGCATCTAATTGAGCTTGAAGTTTTTGAGCAACCTCCTTATCAAACATAATTTGATCTTTATTCTTCAAAGGTTTTTCAGGATCAACCATTTTTGCCTTGCCTTTGTCTTTAGCCTGTGGAAGTTGTGATGGTTGTGAAGGTGATGTTGTTGTTGTAAATTTACTTGGATCTTGAACTATAACCCCTCTAGCCTTGGGTCTTGTAACAGCAGTTGTAGTTGTTGTAGCAGTAGTTGTAACAACCTTGGGTTTAGCTGCTTTGATTTCTATTAAAGTCTGAGCCAGAGTCAACTCATCAACAGTTGTTGTTGTAGTACTGTCAGTAGTAACTTGCAGTACTAACTTCCTTCTCAACCACATCCTGTTCTGCAAACACTTCTTCACCATCAAGAATACATGTATCAAACATTTCTTCATCATTCCTCCCCTAAGTCTCATCAACCAAAGTAACCTTTGCATCATGGTCAATTTCATCAATTTTCCTTCCCTGTTTGGATGCATCCTCCTGATCACCCAAACCTTCATCTTCAGAGGAAACCACTCTAGCAGATCTACCAACCTTGTATAACCTTTTGAGTCTGTGAGTTCTTGACCCTTTCTTCTTCTCAAGCTTCTTTACTCTCTCTTTCAATTCAGTAATCTCTACAGCTTGAGAGGTCTTTGTTTTCTCTAAGTCAAGAACTCTTTGTGATAAGCTGGTACAAAGTTCCATCAATTCATTTAGTTTCAGTCTATCCTCACCACTAAGCAGTGGATCATTGGAATGTTAGATACACTTTCCACATTTTCAGTCTCATTTGCCATAGGTTCTGTAGGACCACTAGGTTAAGAAACTTTAGTGTCCTTCCTCTATTTCCTTCTAGACTATTTTTTCTGAGGTTTAGATGTTAATGGTTGTGTAGTAGTGGGTGTATGATGGTAATCATTTGGAATCTCTGAACCCTTCCCCTCTTGTTCTTGGTGCTTGAACAATCATGGTTTGAAGAAAAAAGGTGTGTCCCTTACTAGAAAATCTTATCCCTGCATCTTCATGTTAGCAAAGAACCTTCCTTAGTAATGAGAAGGTGTAACATAAATCTCTTTATGTTTGGAAATTCCTTCAACTTTTTTATCTAGGAACACTTGCACAAACCTTGAAAACATTAGAAATTTAACCCCGCCCTCTAAGTTCTTCACCATATTTTCAAAAATGTACTTAGAAAAGTTGAATTTTTGGTTTGTGGCAAGACATATGACAGCAGAGGTCATAGTTCTACTAAATTCATTCTAAGCAGTAGTCTTAGCACTAAGGCATTTTAGAATTGTATGGATAAGAAAGTTCCATAAAAGAAAGCTTTATAGAATGTAAGCTTTTATGTAAGATTTTCATACCCCATGAGTGTCAGCTGTTCAAAAATAATAGCAATCGGAAGACATTCAGTACCTTCGACATCTTTTAATTGAAGATCACTTCTTACACTTGTCTCAGTGATGATCACCTTCTTCTTATCCACTAGGGCTTGAATCTGCACTTCTCTGTTAACAGTTTTCACTTTTATAGTAGCCCAGAATTGCTCAATACATGTAGTATAGATTGTGGGATTAACTGTTAATTCATATTTGATAGGATGTGCGTTCAAAAAATCTACAATTTGCTCGAATCCATCACTTTCAGTGTCGAGGGATTATCCTATAAATGGACCATGTTGTGTGAACTAGCGAACTTTAGGGCAACCATTGATGTTGGGTTTTGATGATTAATAATGAAATTGAGTTAGGGTTTATCATTAGAGGGTATAACAAAGATTGAAATCGATTGAATGAAACCCTCAATAGAAGTATTTATGAAATCACCCTCAATAGCATTACTTTGCACTGGGCAGTACTAAGTTAAGCCTAACAGCATTAACTGACCCAGCAGTAGTAAGTTATGCCTGGCAGCATTAACTTAACCAGCAGTAGTAAGTTTATGCCTAACGGCATAGTACCTCAACTCTGGCATAGTAAGTGTAATGCCTAGCAGCATTAAAAATTGAGTCGCCAGCATTAACTCTAATTGCATTCTAAAGAGCATTTCCATTATCAATTTTGATTCTCACAAGCTTTCTTTCTGTTTTTATTCTCACTATATCTCTCAATTCTTTTTCTCACCAATTTACTCTATCTGTTTTTATATCACATAGCTCTCTTTCTGTTTTTATTCTCACTATATCTCTCAATTCTTTTTCTTACTGAATCACTCTGTCTATTTTTATGTCACACATCTGTCTTTCTGTTTTTATGCTTACCAATTTCTCTATGTCTGTTTTTGATTTCTCTCAACTCTTTTTAGCTTACAATTCTTTGTCTGTTTTTGATTTCTCTCGATTCTTTTAGCTCATAATTGTCTATGTCTGTTTTTATTTTCAATTATTTTCTCAATCCTTATAGTATTAATTATACCAACATTAGTAAGTATAAGTAACAGTATTAACTCAGCAGTATTAAGTATAACTAGCAGCACTAATTATACTTAACAGCAAAAACTTAAGGTTACTAGCACTAACTCAAATTTCCATCCTTAGCAGCTTTTGCATTCCATTCCAATCATCATTTGTGTATCATCTACTTCACATTAACACAATTAACCTCCCCTTAATCAATACTTTAGAGGTTAAGCATTTCAATACTTGCAATCAAATATTGAAATCTGCTAACATCAAATGCTTTTGTGAGCAAATCTATAACATTCTG
>BQNB010162932.1:0-14500 GCA_026074375.1 Tanacetum coccineum | reverse complement strand
TGAAAATTTTTAAATTTTTTCATTTTTTTGGTATTTTGGTGGTAAAAACGGGATTACGCGAAAACAACGGCTGCAAGCATAATCAAATCGATAGATCCCCCCCATACTAGACTAAACATTATCCTCAATGTTTTTAGAAGGGTTTCTACGTAAATCTAAATCCGTTTATTAAGTATGCTTAAAGATAAACTTTAGTCGATAAGATTTGGATATTGGATTCCCAAAATGGAGCTGAGGATTTGAAGCTCTAGTGAACGAAGGACAAAAACCGAGAGCACGAGAGGCTTCAAAAATCCGGGCAATCCTGGACATATAACACAAAACACAAATCACGGAAATGGAAGAGGCGAGCCTCCTCACAACAATAAAACACTTATTTATTACTACATAACTTAGCATACTACTACTACGATTATACTAGGATAAGCGTGGGTTGCCACCCACAAAGCGCTTGTTTTAGGTCACTTAGCTTGACCCGATGTACCCATACTTGAGCTTGTCAAGGGGGATAGAAATGGAGACATGAAACATCCAAAACACGGATGTCCTCTCCATAAGAGCAAGGAAAAATCTCCATCGGGCTTTCAAAATTTTTAATGACTTTGAAAGCTTTAGAGCCCCGATGAGATAATTCCGAGAGAAGAGAAGTATGAACTCCTTTAGAAGTAAGAATCTCGGGGTTGAAAACTCTTTCCTCATTTTCGGATGAAAACGAGAGTAGAGTTTCGGACCCGGGAACTTCTTTGTGGAAATGAATTTCATAAAGAGGAGGATTAAAATCCTCAAGAATTAAAGAAGCATTAGATATCTTCTTTACATTCTTTTCCGGTGTTGCACAGTTGGTGACTTCAAAATGGTTCTCATGAATGAGTATTCCAGGATTAAATACCTTGTCCTCGTTATTGGTCGAAGACAAAGCATCAACCTCAGAAAAATCCTCATAGAAAACCAAGTCACACTCGAGAAAAGGAAGGAAATCACTTGATCCAAGAAGATCAGGTTCATCAATCAAGAGTTTAGACTATTTGATTTTCTCTTCCTTGGAGTCAAATGGATCATCATATGTATTATCATTAACGGTCTCAAGATCAAAAAGTTCATCACCATACTCATCCCATAATGGTAGGGATGAGTAATCAAGAGTATGTTCATCGGTGAATATCTCAGAAAGGGTATCAACAAGATTGTCATCAGGAGAATTTTTATCAACCGAATCTTCAAGAATAGAATCCATTTCCTCAATAGTATCATGGTTAAGCAGATACTCTATTTCTTAAAGATCGGATTCGATATCAAGGGGAAGGTCATCATTTCTCGGTAGAAATGTGATAAGAGCGAGTTCATCGACGAACTCCTCAAGAAAATAGTCGCTAGTCTCAGAAATCGGGAGACTAGGTGAAGAAGAAGTGGTACTGCTACTTAAAGGATTATCATGATATGGAGGGAGATCTTTGGTTTTATCAAGATTTAGCAAGTTCTCAATAATGCCTCTCTCCAGATCAAAGATATCATCATTAACTTCTGGTGAAGTTAAATCGGTATGAGAAGTGAGAGAAGAAGTGGGATTGCCACTTAGATGATTTGTTGCAAACAAATCTTCAAGAATTTCCTCATTTGAAACATTGTAGATATCGATCATGTTGATTGATTCTTGATGAGGTTGGTTTGAATAGCTTGAAGTGTCATGTCTCATATTTAAGATTAATCTTTCATCACCGTCACAGAGAATTATTTCTTCTCCGTGAACGTCAATCAAAGCACCAGCGGTCCGTAAGAACGGTCTTCCCAAGATGAGGGGGGCTCGAGGATCACTCTCATAATCAACGATGACAAAATCAGCGGGAAATGTGAACTTTCCAATCGAAACAAAGACATCTCTTGCAATTCCAACCGGAGTACAAATCTCCCGGTTAGCAAGTTCAAGGGTCATTCGGGTAGAAATAAAGCTCGGGAAATCCCTAACTTTTACCACACCAAGAGTGGCATCAAGTTTATGCTAGCACCTAGATTGGCTAGGGCTTTGCACTTGAGCTCACTAAAACCATACAGAATGAGAAATTTCCCATGGTCACCTAGTTTTTCGGGTAACTTCTTAAGGATAACCGCTGAGCAATTTTTACTGAGGGGTGTATTTGCCAATTCTAAAAGTTTTTCTTTATTGGAAAGGAACATTTAAGACTTTTGGTATTTCGGATGTAAAACCACAGCACGTCTAGAGAGTTATTGATGTGAAGTTGTTATTGACATTTGCCAAAATTTGTGAAATATGGACGATCATCTTTCTCTTTCCATTTTTCTTGTTTCATTCTAGTCGGAAAGGGATTGAAGGGTAACGAGGAATCCCTTAGGTAACTACATAATTTCTTTGAGAAGGAGGTTTAGCTTTTTGGGACAGAGGAGTGTGGGACCATAATGGGTAAAACTCAGCCATGTTATTCGGGTTGGTTATAGTCCTCCTCTACACGTTCATCCTCCTCGGATTAATGAATGGAGGAGGCATAGGAACGGAAGGTCCATCAAGAACAAGACCACTTCGAGTGGTAATGGCTTTCAATTCACCTTTAGGGTTGCACGGTGGCTTGCAAGGTGAGAGATCCCGCGCCCGAAGTAGAAGCGGTGTTCATTTGGAAAAAGTTTAGCCATCATGTTTTTAAGCTCCATTGGTTTGATTTGACATTGAAGCTTGTATCGAAGTTTGCATTTCATTTCTTAACTCATTTTTCACATTGTTAATTTGAGCTTGCATGGCTTTTATATTAACATCATTTATCTTCTTGTTTTTTAAAAATTCCAACTCACTAAAAGGAACACTTTTGATTTTGTTGAATTGGAGCTGATAGATGGAATTTGATTGAAGATTGGTTTCCCGATTATATCCTTTAGGTTGGCTAAACCGTTTTGATTAATTTTAGCACTTTTGGTTGAGCAAGACCCCGTTGTCTTAGTTTGATTAGCCACACCCGTGGACGATAACCGGAATTACCCAGAATAAACTGTACCCGTCGGACTGCTGCAACGTATCCTTGAAATATAGATTCCCGAAATTCTAGGAAAGTTTTGCCAATTTCGGCGGCGAGACACTGATAATGAAGATGAGCACCACCGCAAGTAAGCACATAATCTCCTCAACGGCTTTTTACTGAGTCTGGAGGTAGGAGTTAGCTTGAAATTGATTTAGAAAAAGCCCGTCATGGCGGTAGTCACAGCACTCGTTTGCTGATTTACTACATGAGAATGTTTTGGCTATAACGAAGAAGAAGAATTAACCAGCACTTGATATTCCACTTGAGAAACAATCGATTTGTTTCGGATTTACGGACTTTAGATTTGTTTTCAATAATCGTCAACACATCTTTATTAACTGTCTTTCAAAAGATTGCCACCGGCCGGCAGAAATATCAAGAATCTGGGGTCGGCCGGTTTCAAGGCATTGTATAGAGTATCAAGTTTGGTGCAATTCGTTGAAAACCATGATGATGACAAGAACGAAGTGTAGAGATTTATATCTTTGAACGTCCCATTCCTCATGAAGATCTACTCTCCAAAACGTTGTTCAAAGTTGTAAATTTCATTTTGAAGAATATATGTCCGTTCTTGAGGTAGGAAAGAATTCGTTAATAATTATGACCCAAGTATCCTCCCAAATGATGAATAGAACGAGGTGTTCTTTTCGAGCAACGACGGGCTGCCCCTTAAAGAGAGAATGGAAAAATGCAAAGCTTAATTCGCTGATGTTCTGCACATCTTGATTTGAATATGGAAGTTCTTTTGATAAACAACGATGTGGTCATGACTGGGATTGTCTTTTCTCAAGTCCCAAGAATTGGTCCGAATCATCATATTAATGAGACTAATGCTTATCTCGAAATGCTCAGCAAGAAATTGTGAGGAACCACGTTGCCCTCCGCATAACCCTCGTGGGTGAGCACGGAGCAATTTCGCCAGTACGTTGATCGCCATCGGTAACTACGGGTGATTCTTCAAGAGAGAAAGGTTGTTTTGAACGTCTACGGTTATGACGTTTCGGGTTTGTGGTGGTTGGATTAGAAGAAGAATTACCAACGAGATTAGAAGAAGAACGAGTACGCATGCACTAAAAATCAAAATATTTTTTTGGTTTTTCAATTGATTCACAATTTATTTTAACGAACAAAACGAGATCGAATAACTTAAACCAATAATCGACAAGCTTCACGGTAGCTCTTTAAAAGAAAACGCACAAAGGAGCGGAGGAGTAGGAAAGCGTGAAGCTATTAAAAACCTTTCTCCTTTAGGGTCGTAGTTCCTCGGAACAACCCTCCTTATACCCCTCTTATAGTTTGTTAAACTTTTAAATGTGAGCCGACGTCCGCAATGTTACACAAAGGCAAGTTTTGAATCTTTTGTTTGTGAACTTATTATGATAATGCTCAAGTTGAGAGCATTATATTGATGATGATTTTTATTTCTTGATTAAGGACAATTTTTTTTATGTTTTTGATTTTTTCTTGATTTTATCTTATACTAATACTAATAAAAGAAAATGAAAAATATTTTGGTATTTTTGTATTTTTATAAATAAAAGAAAATAACAAAAACTGGTAAGATAACTTCACGAGGGAAGGGTCTTCAAAAACTAATCTTCAAACGTAGACACGAAAATCGCATACACCTCCCCGGCAACGGCGCCAAAATGATAACCAAAGACTTCTTACTATATATAAATATAATATAAATATATAAATATATAATAATAATCAATAATTATAATTCAGTTATAGTATACGTATTTCGAAAGACTCAAAAAATTCCTTTTGACCAAAGGAAAATCAAAAATCCCCCGGGTCGTTTCCCAACGAGGCGTGAATTGAAAATCGGGTATACGTGCGTGATCGCGTTTTTGAATGGATTAAGATTTTTAGGTTGGGATTTCTAATTCTACGATTAAAATGCAAAAACGAATAAGGAAAACCTAAAAACGAAAGCAAACGAGAGATTTAAACCTAAAAACGAGAACGGGGTCAAAAAAATAAATTTAAAATAAAAATTATTGATAAAATAATATAAAAAAAAAAGAAATCCCGTTCTTCTTGAAAAAAACAAAATTTTGAAATTTTAAACCTACGAATGCAGATCTAATTTTCCTAGGTGCTAAATGATAAAAGAAAATTTTGAAAAAAAGAATTATATTTTTTTGACTTTTTAATAATTTATTATGAATTAAAAACTGTTTTAAAAAGAAAAATTGATTAAAATACTAAATTAGTTTGGAAAAATATGAAAAATTACAGAAAAGTAGATTAAGTTAAACAGAATGCAAGAAAAATAAATGCAGGAAAATTGGCTTATTAAATAAGCCAGAAATAAGCTGAAAAGGCTTATAAGCTAAAAGGGAGAAAATGAGTATAAAAATAAAAGGGGTGGAGTAGTGACCAGATGGTCCTACTGGCACCGATGGTTAGTGTGTGTTTGAGGTGAGACGTATGTGTGTTAAAGGGGAGGTCTAGGGGTCGAATCCTTGGGCCTCCCTTTTTGCTAATTAAATTATAATTAAATTTCATGTTTGCAATTGATAAAACAGGAAAAAATAAACAACTTTAAAAAAGATACTTTTTACAAACTTCATTAAAAATAAGCTAATAATAAGCAAAAAGAAATGACAGAATTCACTTTTTTTACTCTAAGTCCTAAAGCAAAAACTTTGGCTAAAAAAGCTTTTTAATAACTAATAAGCAAGGACACAAACAAATAAGCTAATACAAAATCCTACTCTACTCCTAATAAGCAAATCTAATTAAAAATAACCTAATGAAACAAGCAGATAAGCAAAAATTTCAAATAAGCAAAAAGGACAAAAACTAGCAATCAAACAGCCACAAGGGGCATTTTTGGGCTTAATTTTAAGCACCAAAGTGGAACCTTATGGCTTTATAATGAGTTGTACAGCTAAAAAGCTTGTACAATAATCTATTTAGAACAACAAAGAAAAAGTAATTTGAAAAACAAATAAGCCTTGAAAAAGGCTTAAGAAAAGTGGTTGTGCACTCAGCACAAGCTGACTTTTTCAAGTTATTACAAGACAAAATGGTCAACTGCAGACCTCAAAATAAGCTAGAAAATAAGCTCCAATTTGAAAAATAAGTTAAAACAGATAGATACTGACTCCAAATGAGCTTATGCTCAAAATTTTTTAAAAGCTACAAAACAATTTTAGGACTAAAAATTGAAAATGAAAAAGGCACTTTTAACACTAGAAAATAAATTGACAGATTTTTAATAAAACAAAGGTAAACTAAAAAGACTCTTGACACTACTGCATTAGGACACAAATAACAACACTAAAACAATTCTTAAAACCTGTTAAAAATATTTTAATCTAAGAAGCAATATAAAATTGTTTTGTCAACAACAGTTTTAAACACCACTTAAAAAACTTGAAAACAACATTCAAACCTTAAAACTTTTAGAAAACAGAATGGAAAACAACTACAAAAGCTTGTTTAAAATTGAGCCAATAGACCCGCAATGGTTTTTGAGACAGATTGGACCTACTTTGTCCTTTACCGAAATACCCCTTTTAATATGAAAATATCTTGTATTAAATCTATTTAACACTGAATTAAGCGCCAGGTTTACTGAAAACTGAATGATTAAACATGCAATGGTTAAGCCATAAATAATCAATAAGCACACAAAGAAAGCACTAAAACAACAAATAATAGCAATAAGCAGTAAAGCAAATCAGAGACAGTATTAAGGTGCATAAAAACTTAAATAAATGGCATTAAAGCAACAAATAAAGAAAAGTAAGCATAAATTAACACAAATAAGCATAAATAAGCAGGAAATAAGCAATAATAAGCACTTGAATACTAAATAAGCAAAAAAAATAAAAAAGTGAACTTACAAGAGTCCAAAGCTTATAGCAAGGAAATAAGCTCTCAAACAGCTTATACCAACCTATATGCTTCCCAAGAAGCTTTAAACCAAGGCCATCTAATATTCACCTTGCTCCTTACTTTCTTTGACAGATTCCTTTTTTGTGATTTTTTGATTTTTGGACAGAAAAGTAAATAGGCTTCTATATAAGCTTTTAGTGAACCAAAAGCTTATATTAGAGCTTAATGACAATATTTAAATGACAATGAAAGGTAAATGACAGTATGTAAAGAAAAGCTCTTAAAATTTCATTAACTTAAAAATGCTTGAAATGTAAATGACAATAATTAAAATGACAAGAAAATTAAATGACAAGTATTTAAAATGCAATATTAAAAATGGTACAAACTTTGTTAATACAAATGATGGACTTAACAAAAATTCGACAAAGGAAACTAAACTACAAGGGCCTACTACTTATACTAAAATATCCTAAGTCTTGAAGTCTTCACTTGTGTTTCTTTGGTGAGAGACTCAGCTGGTGTGTTTGTTGTGTGAGATAGTCTTCAAAATCAATCTTGGCCATCTATCTTGCTTTGTGCCCAAGGTCTCAAATCATAACCCTTGATCATTTTTAGCCAATGGTGTAGTTAGGGATTGCCAAGGTGGCAATTGGACTCATATGAGGTGGGGTGAGGGTTTGAGAGTGATGTTTTGGCTGGGGTGAACAGTAAACGAGGTGGGGGAAAGGGACAGGGGAGATGAGAGGGTAATTGTCGAAAATTGTTTTATGTTTAAAACTGGTAAAAGTTTTTTGAATTATTGGCAAGGTTTAGCCCCCATTGTTTGTATTACATTATCATTACAACGAATATCCATGTGATGATAAAGATTTTTGTGACATGTCAATATGGTCCTTGAGTGGAATATAAGTAGTGTTTCACTCGTATCTTCCCTAAGGACTAACTATTTAAGGCTGTAAAAGGGTAGGTGATTAACTTTGTAAAAAAAGTGGTTTGCCATTAAATTTGGCAGAAATCGGCCTTTTAGGAATTAAAGGGTAATATTGGGCCATTATTTAACTTTGGGCTTTAATTCATCATGTTAACACTTAAAGCCTGCCCCGGCCTATTAGTATGTTAAATGTTGGTCCCATTAGTATTTCGTCGATTTCGGCTTTGACTTTGAAGTTTACTGTTTTTGGTTGACTTTGACCTTGACTTTATCACATCTCAGACTAATTCCAGTGCTCTGTATTTTTAGTCTGTATTTACGGCTTCGTTTTATTTGTCTATTATCTCCGATAACCATTTCCTACAATATAAATGAATATATACAAATAACAATGTATTTTTGAAACGTTTGTTATGGGTCATTTCAGCGCGCTGACGTTTATAATGGAAAATGGTATGTGTAATTTTAAGCAACTACCAGTCATCATAAAAAAAGGGGAGAGTTGTTAGATGCAAATATTATGATGATATAAACTATCCGATCTCTTTATGGTTTTTTATGATGACAAACATGTACTTCTAATACGTATCGTAAATGCGCAAGTACACGTAATCACAAATCAACAATTAATAATGCATCAACAACTCCGACGTCTCAATTATGCATCAAGACGACATTGATTTACACCTGACCGAAAATCACATATGGTAATGTACAAACGAAGCATTAAACCTTGTAGGGTGATCAAAGAAAAAAGTTTATTTGTCTTAAACTTTACATTTTATATAAATAAACAAAATAATTTATTTAAACATAATTAGACAAAATAATTTTTGAATTAGAAAGAAGTGTTGTATGTGGTAATTAATCAAAATTCAAAATCTAATTCTTTTCCCCCAAAACATGTCAACCTTTTACCAGACAAGTTTGTTACCACAAAAAGACAAAAACATGATGCGTTAGTGCGTGTGGCGGTCCCTAAAATAGCCGCGGCCCCGTTAATTGTCCCTGCGGCCACCTGAATATAACTGGAACCTTACGTTTCCTGACAGGCTGTTTTTCAGCTCTATAAAAATAGTGTGACACCACCAACTATTTTATAACCCTTTTAGCAAATTTTCATTCAGTTTGTTCTCTCTCTAGATCTCATTAAATCTCACTAAACCTTGGATCATTAACGTGTTTAATCTTGAGTATTAAATGTGATCCAATCTTCTATCATTCCTCATTTCCTCAAGTGCAAGAGAAGAACTTCGGTCATCTTCAAGATCCGAAGTTATGTAGTCTAATATATCTATTTGTAACATTTGTATACATATCTTGCTCGATCCATGTCTTCGTAATATTTAGTAGTGTTGTAGATCCAATGAATTTATTATATTTGGATGGTGTGTTATGATTGTGGTTTGGTTTAGTATTTTAGGGCCTAAAAATACTTTGTGAAGTGAAGATTGGTATTCTAGCTTTTTAAGATTAAAGGACTCGACATCTAGCTAGTGTTTAGAAAATAATGTGAACGACGCAGTTAATGTGTTTAGAGCCATAAAATACAAGGTTGTTATGTTGGGCACAAAAACATAAATGGTTTGTGTGTACCCAAAGAAGGACTCGACATCTACCTTAAGTCGAAAACTTATGAAAGCAGTGGTGATAATGTTGTACTCCGCTAGAAAGGGAGATAGTTGATTAGTGAAGTAACTCTCGATTTGGAGACTCGAGGAGTGGAGTTAGTGGCGAGAGGAGCTTATCGGTTGACCGAAGCCACTAATAAATCTACCGTGTCGAGTTCTTGCCTTTTCTTTTACCTTTCTCTTTAACTTATGTCTTTTACATTTACCGCTTTTAACTTTTATACTTGAGCATTTTGCTCATGATTGTGTAAATTGTTGTTAGTAGATCTTATTATGTTAAAGGTTGTGGTAGATCTTTATGTGCTAAATAATTGTAGTACGGTGTTATATTGTTTATAATATGCGTTGGCTAATGTAAACATATTGTCGACAATTCTTATATTGAGTCAAACTTGATCGGGTAATTGATACAAGAGATTTAAAGTTTTTAAAGGAAAACGTATTCACCCCCCTCTACAGTTTCCACAATTTCATTTGCATAATTGGGCTAATGTTTAAAAGTTAGTTAACTACAACTTGCTCTATATGAAAAAAGGCTTTTAATGTTCATCGATATGGAGGAAAAAAAGTGGCCCAATATGAAGAAAAAAAAACCCGTTGTTGGCCTAAAATAATTTTTTTTTACGAAGGGCTTTCAACTTTATAACTATTTATGACTGTCTTTATTCGCGAAAAAATTAGCCCCGGCCGCAACGCGCATAGTCTTCTTAAACTTGTTTTTAATATTATTGTAAATCAAATAACCTTCTTGGGAAAGCAATTAATTAAAAAAAATTACATTTTAAATTTCAAAATCACTTTTTGTATTTTTTAAAGTTTTAAAACATACCGTTTTGATTGGAGTTGATTGAAGATCTGAACTAGGTTCAGGATTAAGTGTTTGTTATTGCTGAACAGATATTGGTGAACACTATCAACATAATTTTTCCAGCTTGGATGGAATATCTTTACAAATCCCCCGCAGCTCAATCTCCAGCTCATGGACAGCTTTTCTCAACTCTTTGATCGTCCCTAGTAAATCATTAACCCATGGAAGGGAGCAATTTTAGCTTAGTTTTTTAATGATCAACAAAAAACACGAGAGGATAAAAGTTTTGACAGTTCAGGTGAAAAGGATTTTACCAGAAGCTTAGTGAGTTGTTCCACATTTGGATATGTTGGTTGAGCTGAAAGAAAGTCTACTTGTTGGAATTAAAGATAAAGATTCCATTATTTTCGATGTAATAAATAAATTTACATAGATTTAGGATCAATGTGCATAGAAGGAAATAGTGCAGGGACTACTATTGTATTTATAGTATACTTAGTTACATCTCTATTTATAAATAAAGGCACATTAGGCCACCATAATGATTAATCCCCACGTCCAAGTCATTTGTATCAATATCAAGATGTAAAAAGGTTAAGAAAAATCATCTTCACTTAAACACACACACTATTACACCTTCATTTACACACAAATCATCAATCAGATCCTTATTTGCTTAATATGTGGTAACAAGAGCAATGATTGCGGAATAGTGCTTATTTTAGTGTTTGATTGTGTTAGAGATCGAGAGATTCCTTATTTCGAGCTTATTAGGTGCTTATAAGCTTACTTCGACTGCTTTTTTTTAATGTTTGATTGTAAGATCAAGATTGATGAGGTACCATTTATACACTTTTTCGGGGTCGTTTAACACCTAAAATCGTGTGTTTATGCCCAAAATAGGTACTTAATCGTTCCTTTTCAGGTATTTCTCATTTGGAAGGCATTTGGATGGATTACACGTGACTTGGGCTCATTTAGAGAAGAAACGGACGAGATTACGAACCAACACCAAGACTCTTGAACGTCACAAACCATACACGACGCCGTCACAACTCATCCAGTGACGGCGTCACATATTTAAAGACGGTGTCAGCCCACGTCGACTTAATTGCAGATCTAGAAGATTCATTTTACGATGGCGTCACGACTAAAACGCGACGCCGTCGCATCAATTTTCATATATATACAAACCCGAATTTAGGGTTTTCAGTGTGTAACTTTAGAATAAAAAGAGGGTACGAACCCTAGTTCGTTTAGCAGCTGTAGGAGACGATTTTAGGGCCTAAAAACACCTATTTTACATCTTCATAATTCATGTATTTTTAATCAAGAAAGGTACTTAATCATCAATATGTCCAATGGTATGCTATTTTTTGTTCTTAGCTTATTCATAACATGCTGGCTAAACCAAAAAATGTGTTTATTTATGATTGTAATGAAACATAGAATGCAGATCTTATGGTGTTGCCTCTTGTGATGGAGCGAGCACGTCTAGGTCTTAGAAAACGCAGCTTTTGTCTGAATCGTAGTTGATTGTCTAGGGAAACGTATTTATTTAGAAAGGATCCATCATAATAGTCTTCATACTACCTTGCCCCGTAATATGGTTGATCCACTCTTAATGTATTTCACATGTACTTAGTAAACTCCTAGGGACCATATAATAGTCTTCATACTACCTTGCATGTGCGTTGCTCTAGCGGCATACTAAGTACACGGCGGGTTCATGTAATTCGTTCATTGCTTTATGGAAATAATTACATAGATCATCACGAGTGTGACAAGGCAACAACACTAGGAGAAGCAATCTAGGGAGTAATACATGATTAAATAGACACAATCTTTTATCTCATTGTTATCACCAGTAGTTTAGATTATATTTAGTTTAATTATTAGTTAAACAAACCAACCTATCAAACCATAGATTTACCTGCTTTCATAAAATATAAAAACACAAAAAGAATTTTCTCTCAACCCCTAGAATTCTGTTAGACCGTGATCAAGCCTTCCCAAACTATTCCCCTAGAGAACGATAACAACCCTCGAGTCTTGCCTATACTACACTACAACGATTAGGTACACTGCCTAGGGAGTTGTAAAACTTCGTGTTGAAGTCCTTACGACTACCGCATCAAGTTTTTAGCGTCGTTGCGTGGGGAATAGTTAGGTTTCAATCATAGTTTAACTTACTTTTACTCGCTTGAATCCTTTCAAGTGAGATTTAATTTCCGTATATTAGCTTTCTCATAGTCTATCTTTTCTTTGTGTTAATTGTTTCGTAATCCATTCTCGTCAACCACCATAGGAGACGAGAATCCCATCCGTACTCTTGGATATTACTTAAAACCTAGCCACGAAGGCTACAGGATTACCATTGAGCTCCCCATAGGGAACAATGTGGTACCTCTTCGATCCGACACCATCCGGTTGGTGCAAAACGGATGCTCATTCCACGGACTTCGGTCCGAGGATCCAAACCAACACCTCAAGGATTTCTTAAAACTTGTGGACTCACTTGACCTTGATGGTGAAAATAGGGAAAGAACGCGCCCGCGTTTATTTCAATTTTCCCTTCGCAATCAAGTTAGCAACTGGCTTGAACGTCTTCCAACATGATCCATCACCACATGGGAGGATCTTACTACTCGTTTCCTTGCTCAATTCTTTCCACCCGGAAGGACTGCAAAACTCCGTAATGATATCCTGATGTTCCAACAACATCATGGAGAATCTCTATCTGAATCATGGACTCGTTGCAAGGACTTACTCCAAAAAGTCCCTCATCATGGCATCGATCTTTGGCTCTAAGTCCAAATCTTTTATGACCATGTCAATCCCGTCATAAGACGAACCATTTACCAATCAACCGATGGCAAGCTTCGTGACAGAATCGCCGAAGAATCATATGCATTATTAGATGACCTCGCCCTCTATTACAACGAAAGTTGGAACGACCCAAGGAATTTCGCTAAGACGGTCAAGGCAATCTCTTTGCCTCAAGATTTCCTGAGTACATCCGACCGCCGCCTCATCGAGCTTAAGAATCAAGTTCAACTCTTGATGGAAGCTCATCTTGCTCCGATGTAACCTACTCAAGTGAACAAAATCACTTCTTTATGTGAGATCTGCAGTGGTCCCCACGACACTCAGTATTGCATGGAAAATCCCGAACAAGCCTTTGTTGATTATGCATCCTCGCGAACCGACGAGACGGGAAGTAGGCAATTCACTACGAACTAAGGACCAAGAAACTTTAACGAAGCCGCCAATGCTTAGAAGGGAAAGCCAAACTTTAAATGGGTACACACTCAGACATTTACCATCCCACAGAATGACTCATTCTCTACCTACTCATCTAGTTACCAAACGAAGCTTGAGAATGGACTAATTGATTTTTAATCTCATCAAGAGAAAAAACTATCCAGCCTAAGGACTCAACTTGCACAACAGCAAGACGACATGATTAGTAAAATTAATCTTTTGTGGAAAGCCGTTTTTGAAAAGCTTGATGACGCTCCCATTCGTGACACTGCAGGAAACCCCACAACTCAAATGAATTTCACGTCTACTAACGACCCTACAAGGGAGGAGCTTCGAGGCAAAGGAATCAAAAGCCCATCAAAGCTACACTCCCTAAAATATTTGTCTCGGTCATCCTTAGCAGAATAAAATAGAAACCTTCATCCTTAAAACGTGTTCACTTCATTAATTCAATCGTTATTCTAAATAAGGAAGACGACGCTAAGGAAGAAGGAAATGTGAAGACCAATACAACTGAGTACGAGGATCACGAGATGACTGTGGAAAGCGGGGAGGAATTCGAGGAAGAAACTGAATATGAAATCAAAGAAGAATATGAAGAAGATAACCCGAAACACTTTGACACTTTTCCCACTATAAAAGAATTAAGGTATCACGAATGGCTCTTGAAAAACCCTCAACCCCCATGGGTAAAGGCCAAGGTTAGAACCGAAAACTTGAATAACGTAAAATTTTCTTGCATGATTGGCCATTTCGACAAGAAGCAAGCCTATCTAGATATGGAATCCCCAATTAATGTAATGTCTAGGCTTTATTATAATTGGATCATGAACAAAAGGTTGGGGCCAAGAAGGAAACCATCAAACCCTGGAAAAATATGCAATTTTGTGAGGAAAGTCAAGGGGCTAAAAGTTTTTGCTGGGAACTTCACCTAGGAATGTGACTTCATGGTGTTTGAGGATTCCACTAGTGTCATTGATCATGA
>BQNB010162930.1:3906-14501 GCA_026074375.1 Tanacetum coccineum | reverse complement strand
CCCAGAATACTTCCGTTGGATTCATGAAGATCTAAAGCCATGGAAAGAGACAGGGATCACTGAAGAGATGGTTCTTAGCGCAAAAAGAACAGCTAATTTCCGTCTAGTGATATTGAATGGAAGGGCCTATGTTGAGACCTATGAGAAGTCGTTTCAGTCTAGAGATATATTCACTCTTTGGGGGATCTTGCAGTTGTTACGAAGGTACCCTGGGAAGGTTCCGGATTTAGACCTTATGTTTGACTGTGTTGACTGGCCGGTTATATTGAAGAAATTCTACCGCGGCCCTAATGCGCCTGCCCCTCCACCATTGTTTCGTTACTGCGGTGATGATTCTACTCTAGACATCGTTTTCCCAGATTGGTCCTTTTGGGGGTGGTAAGTGATCAAATATTTCCTTTTTATTAAGCAGTCTAGGAATGTATTTTTTAACATACGTTTTCTTCACAGGCCCGAAATCAATATTAGGCCATGGGGATCTTTGTTAAAGGACCTGGAGGAAGGGAACACGCGGACCAAATGGGTAGATAGGGAGCCGTATGCTTACTGGAAGGGTAATCCCATTGTTGCCGAAACCCGAATGGATCTCCTTAAATGCAATGTCTCTGACCAGCAGGACTGGAATGCCCGTGTCTACGCCCAGGTATTATTTCTGCATAGCTCCTGTTAGCTCTTGCTGCTAGAATCGATATTTATGCTTACTAGAGGCTGGCATGTTTGACTAAATTGGTTAATTTGGGGTTTCTTTTAATCAAGAATTGGTCAAACAAAAGAAGTTTGGCTAAAAGGGGAACATGTCAAATGGGTATGACGGATTGAAGTCACTCAAATTCAATTCTTACCTACAAATCCTACATAAAATCAGATTACTGTTGTTTGCGCACGGCATAATTAGCGCACTATTCATCTATGACCTTGACAAAGAGTGTTTGTGAGTCAATTGACCCGACCTGTACTTCTAATCACTCGTTTCAACCTAACCTTTTTGACCTGTTACCCACACGCCTGACCTGCCAATCTTGCCAGCTGTAATGCACACCATAAATATTGCAGCTACAAAAAGATAATGCAGACGATATCTAAATAATTTATTTGTTGATTCTTATCAGGACTGGTTTAAAGAATCACAGCAAGGATATAAACAATCAGATTTGGCAAGCCAGTGTGTCCACAGGCAAGAGATCCGTGCCTATTTGTTTATGTCATCATCAATCATAATTTTAGCGTTTGTATTTATAGATCTTGTTTCTTACTTGAGATCAGATATAAGATATATATCGAGGGATCTGCATGGTCAGTGAGTAATAAATACATTCTTGCTTGCGACTCTGTCACTTTTGTGGTAAAGCCACGTTACTACGATTTCTTTATGAGAGGGTTGATGCCTGTTCACCACTACTGGCCTATCAAGGAAGACGACAAGTGCAGATCCATTAAATTTGCAGTTGATTGGGGCAACAGCCACAAACAAAAGGTATATCCCATTTACTTTAAAGTGAGTCGGTTTGGGCCAAATTATTTATATAAATGGGTTAAATGATCAAACTTATGAATTCACCTAAGAAAGAAACGGTCAAAGTGGTTAAAAGTCACCCAAAGTGTTATTCGAATGTTTTCCACCATACAAACCGAATTATTTAGTCAAATCAGATAGTGTGTGGCACAATAGTTTCTGCAATCATTTGTTAATAAGTTGACTGTATATAGCTTTTCTAGATACGGAGTAGTCGACAAAATTTGTGCGGGTCTGAACTGCATTAGAAATTACCCGTTTGTACCAGAACCCTTTTTGACTTGTTTCTTAAACCGCCCATTTTCCACGTCCGCCTGTTAATATTACTGGTAAAAATCTGTTTTTAGACCCGTTAACTTTGTGATACTGATAAGCTTTTCATGACAGGCGCAATCAATAGGAAAAGCGGCAAGTAATTTCATTCAAGATGATTTGAAAATGGACAGGGTATACGACTACATGCTCCATCTTTTAACCGAATACTCTAAGCTCCTGAAATACAAGCCCACAATTCCCAAAAAAGCAGTTGAGCTTTGTTCAGAATCAATGGCTTGTTCTTCACAAGGATTCGAAAAGGATTTCATGATGGAATCCTTGATCAAAGGCCCTGCACAGGTGCACCCATGCACCATGCCACCACCATACGAACCTCAAGCTCTTAAATCTCTTCTTCGCAGAAAAACAAACTCAGTTCTACAAGTCGAAAAATGGGAGAAAGGGTATTTTGAGAAACAAAATAATCCCCAAACCTAACTTTTTCATTTCCACATTCTTTTAGGATTTCATTTTATGTTGTATAATTGCGATCAAAATAGTTTGTCATAGAGGTGAGTATACGGTAGAGCGTCTTGTAAGGTTCTTGATTGCCACGATCTTGTCAGTAAACGAATGCACGTGATTTTACATTCATCATTTTGGTGCTGAAATATATATCTGCAAGCACTACATTTAGTGTCTGTGCCTCGACAGACACACACATTAAGAATGGGCAGGCAACAAAAACAGCCTTTGATACAATAAAAGCCTTTTAGATAAACAAAATCAAATTTCTTCAAGATTACAATAGAAAGCGCATGGTAATGTTACATTTAACGACAATGATGAATGTAATTTATCGGCGAAAAGCAGCAAAAAATAGAGAAGGAAAACAAAAGAAAGACATAATAACATCGTTCATGCGTATGCAATAGACAAACGCTAAAAGAAGCTCATCAACTGAAGCTTTTTGTAGAAGAAACGTGATTAGATTGCTCGCGCTTTTACTATGTCGAGGCTCATTTCACTTGGATCCGTGGCTTGCAACTCAACTTGGATCCCATCCAATTCTCTCTTGAATCTGTCCTTAGAGCTTGCATAAACCATCTTTGCTCTCACCTTTGACGTATCCGGTGCCCTATTTTTCAAAGGGCAGTAAAAAATAATATACACGGCGATGAAGTTATTCATTTTTCACAGAGAATGTGGCGAAAAAAACCTTAAAATTAGATAAAACTACGTTACCAAGCAATGAAGAAGATCTTGCTTTTTTGGCAATTCTCATCGGTTATGAAGTCAAAATCAAAGACAGCATAACGGCATTCGTTACTAGGAAGAGAATTTGTGAAATCCTCGTAGCTCTCGTCAGGGCTTCCAAGCTTCTCAACAATCACTTGTTGTTCTTCAATCTTAAAAATAATAAATCGGTAGTTTCTCTTGGATTTTAGCTCCGAAAACTTCAACTTACATTCATCATCAACAGCCATCCCAGACGCTGCGTTCGCCTACCAAACATATCATCACAACAAAAACAAACCAAAAACAAAAGGCTCATCATTAAAAGCAATAACAAACCAAAATAATCAAGAACACTAGCATTACACGTGAGAATCATGTATAAAACACACATAACAAACCATGATTAACGTCAAATAAACAAGAAATGACTAATGTATGTAGAAACACATATAACATGTCACATTCAACGTAAGAAAGCGTAATCGTTGGTTTTTTTGGTGTTTCATAAAAGAAAGAAAGAAAGAGATGCATACCATGGCTTGTGGTGTGATGTAGGATTAATTAGATTGGTAAAAAAAATTGCAGCAAAAGAGGAAGAAGAGAAAGAAAACAAAGTATGGATATGAGGAAGAGATGCATGAAAAATGGAAGTTTTAGTGAAGAATAATGAAAGAATTTTGCGGGGAAAGTAGAGATCTTAAGGGGGAAAATTAAGGTTGAGAAATTTTCTTTGAGCTTCTTTTGCATGACCACCCATCCACTCCTATTCCCATTATTTCATTCTATGGATATTATTTTTCTAATCTTTTGTGAAATTAACATAAACTTTCTATTCAAAGCATTAATCTATCTAATACATGCATGTGATTAATAACTAATCTTTGTATTAAAGAAGAATTACTGTCCGTATATCAGTAAAAAAGTTAGCATTATCAAAGATGATTTTGTTTTTCAATATACACATAAACTTTGTGCATTAAATAATTTATTTTCCCGCGTCACATATATAGAGCGTGCCTGCATGTTATGTCAATGTCCAAGCCTTCACGTACACAATAGCTTTTCCAAATTCCAACTACTTCACATTTAAATATTTTATACTTCAATTACTGTGTAGTACATTCACTTAAATATGTACACTGAAAAAAAAAACAATAACAAAAAGCAATCGAAGCAAGGAGATAGGCAACAATCGAACAAGTTTGTGTTGCATCTCCCGTTGGAATGACTCGATTGATGAATCATGACTTGGAATTTTAAAGATTGCATTATACTTACTTTTTTCCATGCGGGACAAGCTACTAAAACAAAACCTATGTTATACATTGAAGAAACATGAGGTTGCAAGTAAATCAATACTTTTCGATGATGACGTTGCGGAAGACGCCCTATAAATCACCCATCAAACCTGAGGGGCGGACTACGTCCAAAATGAGGAAATATGTGTAAAGAACGGACACCACTATACACATATTCCCACTTAGGTCCGGACCGGAAGCGAGATACAAAACCGCCATCCCAGGTCTACCGTATGGGGCACTCTTCCACTACAATGCAACACTAAGTGGATAAGTGGATTCCAAGTCATGGATCACGTAAGCCGCCCAAAGGGGAAACGACAGATACGCTAAAGAAGAGTGCAGAC
Source organism: Tanacetum coccineum (assembly GCA_026074375.1). Classification (NCBI taxonomy): domain Eukaryota; kingdom Viridiplantae; phylum Streptophyta; class Magnoliopsida; order Asterales; family Asteraceae; genus Tanacetum; species Tanacetum coccineum. The sequence continues at coordinate 9,849 of BQNB010162930.1, read as the reverse complement.
CAAGCTTTCCCTATATGGGTAGGAAACTGGTTACCCGTGAAGGTACGGACCCTAAGTACAACCGGAAGTCAATCGTAACACCAAGATGACTCGTATACACTACAAGAAAAATGGCTTTTAGGGACTACGGTTGTAGTCCCTAAAATCCTTAAAGGTTTATAGGGACTACATGTAGTCCCTGCTACTCCGTCACTATAAGTTGTTGGGACTACAAAATTTAGTTTTTGGGACTACCGCGTTGACTTGCTAATCACTCACACACACAAATACTTTATCGATCTCTATCTTTAACCTCATTACATCTTGTACTGATTCTCACGCTCTAGGTTGATCGTGGGAGCCCCTTTCACGGTGAAACTAACACAGATCTCAAGCTCGAAATATCATCAAACCATTCATAATCGCATCCTAATAAGCGGCGGCCCTGGTCGGTTATTACCTCAAAGTGATATTGTCTAATCATGTGTCATCAAGTGGCGCCATCTGTGGGACGTATACACAGTTACGTCCTAAAGAACATGAGTCCAGCCGTGGAAGAAACTCCCAATGCAGACGGATCCATCCGTAACACTGTCAATAAGGAGGAAGTAGTTGAGCATGATTTCCCACCTGGTTCTGTTCCGCCGGAGATAGTGTTGAGTTTTAAAATCTAATTAACCATATTAATTAACACGAGTACGCAGCGGAATAAAGATAACATGTAGAATACATTAATTAACAAGAATAGAAGAAGTATACCTTTTAGCACGAAACGATACACCGTTTAAAGGTAACCGTAAACATCGTTTTCTGTATACGCGTGTGTATAATGTCACACCAAACCACAAGAATCAAGTATGATTCCTCTCAGCTATCCACACACAATACCTACTTACAAACAAGAATATGCTAGTACTAGTAGTGATATAGCAAACAAATACATTATGTACTTAGATTTCTATCAACACCGAACAAATCACAATAGTTTGTGGGTAGTGTTCGTCGACGAAACCCAAGTGTGTTGACACAATCGCACGACACAAGAAACAAGTAAAAACGAAAACCCTTGAAGATATTCAAGGTTCGGTCGAGCTTAGGTAAACACAAGGACGATATATATGGTTTTTGGTTTTTTCAAGTTATGCCATAATAATGAAAAACAATCCCTATATATAACCCTCACAATGATCTCCTAATCCTATTAGGAAACTATGTTTCCAGCCGACTGAGAACAAGGAGACAGGTCAAACTACAAATTCTTTTTTCTCATTTTTCGTATTAAGTCCTTTACTTTCAATAACTAAAATCTCGTTAACTATAACGCTTGTATGCTAAATCATTACTTAAACATTGTTTACGTATTAATGTGTGTGTCCCCTTAGGCTCAAATAAATATTCCGGACATATATTATTTACGGTGGACATATTCCAACAGCTCCCACTTGGACATGTAAATAATATAATAATATTGGTAAGCGTCTAGCAACACGCCAATGCTCCCAGATAATTTGAGTATGGTTTCACAGGGCATGAACAAATGATTTATGAATTTACAATCTCTTTGTTTCCGATACCGTTGTTAAATTGGATATGGATCAATGTCATTGCCAATTTAACGATTTGGTGATTCCATATTAAGTAATCAAGATACTGAAAATCAATGAGACATAACTACGTTGAGTTTTCACAGGTACGACCATAACTCCACATCAGATTTATTTCTACGAGGGGCCCAAGTAGTTATCTACCCTAACAATTTGAAGGAACAAATTCTATTTTGACTACAAGTGTTTAGTCATCATATGACATAAACCATTCTGACATAGCCCTTATTAGTTACCTTATTCAGGACAACTTAAACTATATCAAGAAGGGATATCCACATATGATAAACCTACTTGCGTCTCAAGTCAAAGGAATAAATGAAAATAAAATCAGCGTACTGATTCAATGATGACGTCCGATTCATAAAGTGATAATTCTTGAGGGCGGGAAAGTCCAATAGTCATCTTATGAATATCATGTGAGTTTTGGTTGTACTCACCCTCAATAACACCAATCACTCAGAATTGTCTTAGTTTAAACAATATTCCCATATGTAAATCCGACAACCGAAATAATTTTAGAATAAATATATTTATATCATGATTTAAACATACAATTATAGACATAATGAATAATATAAAATAACAAAATACCAATGTATCATTATCATAAAATAAAATTGTTTTACATCCCTAATTCCAAATACAAAACACATAACTACATGAAACTACAAGCAGGACAATCCCCTGCCCTGAAATTGTTGAGTAAGCTTCCTATTTGATAAAGCCTTTGTAAAATGATCAACTAGATTGTTATCTGTGTGAACTTTAAGTATCCTTATTTCGTAAGTGTGAACTTTAAGCTTCCACACACAATACGTTCTTAGCAAACAATGAAGTATGCTAGTACTAGTAGTGATATAGCAAACAAATACCTTCGTCTTTGATTTCTATCAACACACGAACGAATCACAATAGTTGTGGGTTGTGTTCGTCGACCGAAACCCCAAGGGGTGTTGAAACCGATCGCACGACACAAGAAACAAGTAAAAACAAAAACCCTTGAAGATATTCAAGGTTCGGTCGAGCTTAGGTAAACACAAGGACGATATATATGGTTTTTGGTTTTTTCAAGTTATGCCATAATAATGAAAAACAATCCCTATATATAGCCCTCACAATGATCTCCTAATCCTATTAGGAAACTATGTTTCCAGCCGACTAGAACAAGGAAAAGGGTCAAACCAAAAATTCCTTTTTCTCAGTTTTTCGTATTAAGTCCTTTAACTTTTAAATACTTAAATCTCATTAACATTTAACGATTGTTTGCTAAATCATTACTTAAACATTGTTTACGTATTAACGTGTGCGTCCCCTTAGGCTCAAATAAATATTCCGGACATATATTATTTATGGTGGACATATTCCAACAGATAATACATGAGTGTTGCCAAAAGCATTACGAACAACTACTCCCGTTTATGGCGGAAAGAGCCCATGATGAAAAGATGAAAGATGTGAGGAGCCGTTTGAGCTGCAGTGAGAGCACCGAGCAAGAAACCAAAAATACATCACAACGCCACGATCCGCGAGGATCCAAAAAGAAAAAGAGAAAGATAGTTGAAAGATGGAAAGAGGTTCAAAGGTCTCCATCCCCATCCCGATCCAGGAGTGTATTCTCTCGACTAGGATTAGAAATCAGAAGGAGAAAGAAGCGGCAAGCAAGGTCCCCTTCACAAGCTTCATCGCGTTCCGGGAGTGTCTTCTCCCGTTTGGGAGCCAAAAAGCAAGAGCAAAGAAGGAGGGACACTATCTTATGCATAAAAAAGCAAATAAAAAAACAAAATTCATAGTATCTTTTATCATCACTGCCGCTTAAGTATTATATTCTTTAAATAATCAGTGCAGCTGTAAAACACTATTTATAGGTACGTTATACATGTGAATAACATGTCGACATAAATCAAAATCTCTACTACATATAAGGTTTCTTTGTTGAAACTAGCAGCATTAGTTAGCAGTAAGTATTTAGCAGTAGCAGTTTAATTTATAAAAGTGTTTGGTAGAGTAGATGTAGCTATAATTTTAATTTGTAAAATGATGTAATGTTAAATGCTTATTCAAAGAGCATTGAGAAACTAACGTTTTTATAATTTTATAAATGTTATGCTTCCTTTCAATCTAGCTTTGTAATAATAATGCTAATTGCTGCAAAATGTTCTCAAAAGCTTTCTGCTAAACACACCCATAATGCAAAAAATAATTTCTTAATCCCTAAAATTTTAAAAATAAATAATGTTTAATCCTTAAAACTGTTGTGAACAATAAGGTAAAGAACAATAAATAATAACAACAAGATAAAGAGAATGAAAAATTATGTTATTCATCTCACAATGGAAGGATATTTATAATTACAAGTTGGAGTAAACTCCAAGATACAACTTCTATTAATATACAAAGATATACTCACAATATTAAATGACATGGACATCCATTCCATATATATATATATTTATAACACTTCCTCTTAGATGTCCATTTAAAGGATCACGTCTCATCAAAAAATTTACAAGATAAAACCCAGTGGGACATAAATCTTGTGAAGAAAAGATTACGTAATTCTTTCATACGCTTAGGGATGTTGTCTCATGAAAAACCTTACCAGGAAAACCCACTGGGGACAAAACCATAGTCAAGGGAACAGGAGTGCAAAGCAATATCTTCACTTCCCCCGATGATCACATCACTTGAATTATTTAGTTGGTGCAATCCATCATCAAAAACCAACCTTTTCAATATCAAAATGAGACTTTTCAACATCATGTGACCTCATAGTCATGAGTGTCGTAAAGTACACTCTACATGTTTTTTAACTTTTTTAATACACAATGATTTTATCCTTAAGAAGTTTATTTCATAAAGTAAGACAAACTTTGTCTTTTATTTCAAGTTTAGTTTCTGAGCATTCAATCGCCTTTATGATCTCTCAAGGAGACAAACTGTAGTCAAATCCGAATATCTTTATAAAATTACATAGGCAAACATAATTATTTTCATGTCCTATATTTTGACAAAGATCGAATCAGGCGATTGTAACACATATACTCATATTGCTTGATCTTATACAATGATTTATCTTGTTTGACCGAGTAGTATTCTCAAGATCTTTATACTTCAAGCATTTAAATAACGAGACATTCTTCATGCATTTTATGCCTTCTTAGAATCTCAACATCAAATTAGCTTTTACTTATATTCTTTTAGACGCATATCAATATTTCCTATATTGCCAGACTTATTTCATATCGATATACTTTATTAGATCTACCACATGAGAACACATCTCATTATTATTTTCATGTCTTTGCGAAAATATAATTTAAATACATTAATTTTGCTTTATCAAAAGACAAATATTTATTCAATAAGTGTATACATTCATGTGTATGGACTTAAAATCCCACATGTCTCATCACAAGAGACTTCAAAATTTCACTAATTAATTGCGTCCTTATAATATGATCAATTATATTACAACAGCACTTCTTGCAGAATTATTTCCAAGATCCTCACTTTATTATATTGCTCTTTTTGCGATAAATCGTTATCTTGTGCATTATAAGATACAATAGTACTATCGACGTTGATTCGTTTATTTTCGAATCCACTTTGTCTAGTGTCTTAGTACGAGACTATTATAGGGTCTTTATTACCTCGATATGACCATCTTAACTTCTTGCTCCATTTATATATAATTCAAGGAGTTTTTTGTTTGGAATCAACTTTCTATCACGCAATAGGCAAGCCATAGATACATTACCAATCATTGGTTGTATAGTTGGGGGCACAAATACAAGTTGGAGCATTAGCAGCATTTAAGAGATCCAGTTACATTGTTTAGGTCATCAAATATGTCTAGCGGTTTCTAGATCAGAAAAGTGAATTATACTTTGAACTTCAAGTTCACATTCATTAGTATTGTGAGGATCAATATTGCATTATTATGAGTCACTGAGACTCATGCGATGCACACAGGTTGTACCTAATTGTTCATTGAGGAATGTTTATGTAAAATTTTGAGGTGTAAGTATGGTGGTGCATCTAATTAAAATGTGGCGCGTAATGTTTAGCTAAATATTTATAAAATGAGTTGAGTTATAAGTTGAGTTAAAGGAAGGTTAAACGCATACGACTCTTTCAAAATAAGGTTTAACAAAAAAATGGCATTCTACAAAAACTCAAAGGAAGAACAGTAACAATTACGTAATTTCTTAAATTGTATGTTCGTTACTTAATGCTTATTTTTGATCGGGGTTACTCAATAGAATTGTTTCAAGGAAATGGTTTAAAATACATGAATAAGTTTCATTATTGTAACACAAAACCTGTTAGTTCAAATGCCATGTTGTTATTACACACA
>BQNB010162929.1:4429-14501 GCA_026074375.1 Tanacetum coccineum | reverse complement strand
AAGAAACATGATAAGGCGTAGTGAAGCAAGCTATCTGGATGCCGGAAGGTGGGAGTACACAAGAGGATTTTATCAGCTGCTGCAGAAAAATGGTCTTGATGCGGAAACACAAGCAGCTCAATATGCATCGCACATTATGCAATGAACATCGCACGAGTCTGAATGCCTCGTAGTTGTAGTATTTTAATAATATGTTAAAATTTAATTTAATATAATATTACTTAAATAAATATATTTTCTCTCTCATTATCTAATACCAAATCCAAATCTAAATCCTAATCCTAAACCCACTTACAAACCAAACCGGCCTTAAATAAAATCGAGAAGCAACCCCGTGCAAGACACGTGATCGTAACAAAAGAATCACTTTCGGTCCCTGTTAACAAATTCTAAAATCTCACGCCAAACCAACCAACACTATCCTTTTTCTTACAACCGAAAAACACAAACACAAAAACAAGAAGAAGATTAACCAACAACCAAACATCATAATAAATAAACCAACAGTTTTCATTTGAATGGCTGCTCAATCCGTTATATTACCAATCACCACTTCATTTTCAAGCTGCTCACACAACTCATCCCCCAATTTTATCACCGTTTTCACCTCATCATTCACCGGCCTTAATCTCTCAATTCACCCGTCACTTTCACGCCCTCAAAAGCCTGGACGTTACTCTTCCATCGTTGCTGCTACTGTTGCTTCTACTCCTGCACCTCCGTCAGTTTTTTTTGAATGTCAAAATTGGTTTCTTTGACTTTTCATAAGTCAAATTCAGTGATTTGATTATGTGGAATTTGTTTTTTTTTTGCAGGACACCGGAAAAGGAAGCTACTGCGAAATCAGCTAAGTAAGTTTATATTTAAGGTTTTGGGGGGTGTTTGGATTAGCTTCTGTTTATGTCATAATCAACTTATATAAGCCAAAAAGTTTTAAAATAAGCCACAAAAAGTGAGCATAACCCCAAAACCAAATATAAGCCGTAACAAACACTACCTTGTTGGCTTATTGAAATCTGCAAAATTTGGCTTATTGAAATTTGCAAAAATGTGTGAGCAATTTTAATGGCTTACTAGCTTATCGACTTGAGCAGGGTGTTTGGATTAGCTTAATTACCACGCTTATGGGCTTGTTTGCTTTTGGAAAGGCAGATAAGCTCACTCTTTAGAGCTTATTACCTTCATGTTATTGGCTTAAGCCAATAAGCTCAAATTAATAAGGTCATAAGCTCCAGAAAGTGAGCTTATCGGCATTTCCAAAATCAAACAAGTCCATAAGCGTGGTAATTAAGCTAATCCAAACACCCTGCTCAAGTCCGTAACCTTTAGTTGATAAGCTCACACACAATGATATGAGCTTATTGGCATTTCCAGTTTAAGATCAACAAAAAAGCTAATCCAGATATCTTCTTAGTACTAATGTTATCGTCATTTTGGTTTATTTGACAGTGTTTATGTTTTTGTGTGTTTGAAGATGGTCATTTAGGTTTATCAAGTCGTTTGCAATGGGTGAATTGGAAGCCAGGAAGCTCAAGTTTAATAGTACCGGTACCGAGGCCTTGTTGATGGGTATATTGGTTGAAGGTCAGTTTGATAACTTGCATTGTAACTTTCTATAATTTGATTATGTGTAATCAACTTTAATATCAATTGGTAGACTAGTTCATGAATCTTCTAGTGCGTTTTAAGACAAGTACTAGCTGACCATAGTCGTGAGCCATTTTCTTTTTAGCTAACCTTTTAGGTTTCTTTTACTTTAAGAGATGCTATTAAAGGGATATATATTATGTTCCATAGACGTCTGTGTTTAAACTTCATATGTGGTGTGCCGGAAAATGAAACTTTTTAAGTCATGTAAACATAAATCGTCGATTTTAGCAGAAGGATGATCCTGGTGGGTTTGGTTGTTCGGTTGTACCCCTATATCTACATTGATGTTATACTTAGAGCTCTAGGTACCCTCAGCCACAACTCAAGCCATCCCCGAAAACGCCAATCCTGATGGCACGACACCCACACCCCACCTCGCGTTTTCGAGTTCTGAGCCGTCACCACCAGCCGGGATGGTCCCGGAAAACGCGACTTGACGGCGCCAGAACCACAATACGGCTCGCGTTATCGAGTTTTTTTTGGGCGTTTTCAAGTTTTTTTTGAAAAGGGAACGTTGCATGGTAGTCAATAAATGACAAACAATTGAAAAGGGAACGTTGCATAGTATTAAATGATAAACAGGGACCATTGCATAGTATTAAACAGCAAACACAAGAATACTTAAAAGTAGTAGTAAGCTACTATGCTAGGTAAGAAATATGTGTTACCAAACATTTACATATCGGTAGAAGTAAATGGCAAACAACTGAATCGACTACTTTTTCACACGAATAGTTAAAAGTAGTAGTAGGCTACTAAGCTAGGTAAGAAAGACAAGTTACAATCATTTAAAAGTACATATCCATAAATACCCCCTAACACAACATTACATCTTCACTTCTATCTCAATAATTCTCTAAAATGAATCCAAATCAATGGGTCAATAGCTTCCTCAACGACCCGCAAAATCAAATACTGAACACGCAAATCCCCAATTAGTCATCATCTTCTAATCCAAACACACCAATACACCATCATCCGTAAACTCCATCATCTTAAACACGAACCCACTTTCATCATTCGCCAACATGCATCAAATCCAAAACCCGCCTTTCAACCCATTTATCAACTTCCCACCCGAATAATTCTCATTATGGCAACAACTTTAGCAATTATCTTAAACCCAAATTTCTACTCAACAACAACTATACAAACCCCAATTTTCCCATGAATCCCAATATTCCCAACAATTCCAAGTTCCCCAAGAATCCCAGTTTCCCCAACAATCCCAATTTCCCCAACATTCAAGCCAAGAACCACCACAAGCCGACGAGGGACCATCGTCACAAAAAAAGGACGCCAAAAGAGCAAAGCCAAGAAACCCCGTGAATATAAAACCGAACGTGCTCTTTGGACCCAAACCGAAGAGAGAATTTTGGCGGAGTGTTTCATACAAATTTCGGAAGATCCGAAAGTCGGGAGCAACCAAAACAATGAGACGTTTTGGTACAAGATTCTCGATATATACAACGTGTGAGCCGTGGAAAATGGTTTAAAAGAGCGTAACAAGAATATGTTGATGGGAAAGTGGACGCTGATGAACCGAGAACTTACAAAGTTTAAACCGCTTTACGATACAATCAAAGTTCTTAGCAGCGAGAATGATAAAGATTTGTTGACCTGAGTTCAAATTTTGTATAAAGACAACGACGAGCGGAACCGAGAGTTTGCTCACAAAAGCGCTTAGATGTTTTTGAGAGACAAGCACAAATGGAAAAATCCCTACCCCACTCGAGCAAGAAGAAGCCGGGGACAGCCAATCGATTTGGATGGCGAACCCGAGCTTTTTGGAGATGATCCTATCCCTCGTCCATCCGGCGCTCCACGACCGTCTAAAAGTCACCGTTCTTTAAAATCATCCGCCACTTCTGGTTCAAACAAAGAGCAATGCAAGGATTTGATGCAACAACAAATATCTATAGACCGGGCAACAAAGTTGGAACAAATTGAGCGAGAGACCGCAACGAGACTTGAAGTTTCGTACGCTCAAATAATGAACGAGGACTTGAAGATGCTTGGTTTGGACATGACCGGGATGAATCCGGCGGATGCGGCAAAGATCGAGGAGATGAAAGACGCAATTCGGGCAAAATATTTTAATATTTAATTGTATGTCGTATTTTATTTATGTACTTTTTTATGTCTTTTTTTTTATTTAATGTATTTTATGTCTTTTTGTATTTAATGTACTTTGTAATGTTTTTTTATTAAAGAAATTTGAATTTTAGTTTAATAACGTGTTATTTTATTTATATAAATGAAAAAAAAATTTGGGTGCTCGACGGCACCAGAAATGTGGTGTTTTGGAGGGAGGAGTGTTTTTGGTGTTATAGGGTATTCTCGTGTTATGAGAAAAAGTGTTAACGTGGTAGCACTTTTCCCATAACACCACATGATGGCACGAGAGGGTACCTAGTGCTCTTACAAAGATGTTTGTTTTCTATAATCTTAATAGTGAACCCACACCTTGGAAACAATTAAGGTTATAGATGTAATGTACTTAAGAAAGACAGCTCGTTGCTTGTGTTCTGTTTCAGACCATTTGTTTGTGTAGATTTGGGTTTATATTTGTGCTACATCATTTAGTGTAATTTGCTTACATTCAATACATATCTTTTTATCTTTGTTTATGGTTCCTTCATTACACTATTTTTTTTTTCTTCGGTTTTCGCCTTGAATGTCCTCCCAAAACCTTCAAATTGGTACTCGGCCTAGGAGTTTTTCTATTGCATCACTTCAACTATTTGCTGAATTTTACTCTATTTTTTTCAGGAACCAGTATTGCTGCAAAGTTATTAAGAGAAAGTGGTGTAACACTTTTCGAAGTGCGAGAAGAAACTGTAAAGTTACTTGGAAAATCTGACATGTATATTTTCAGCCCTGAGCATCCCCCGTTGACTGAACCAGCTCAGAAGGCCATTGATTGGGCAATTAATGAGAAACTGAAGTCAGGTATACTTTTACGTCCCTTTATTGGAGCACGAGTATTCTTGTTTATTTATCTTTCCCTCTTTCAGTTACTAAGTTCATAAGATAGATTGTGGTGTCTACATATTGCTAAATGCACTTATATGATATTCTTCTTGTAGCACTTTGTATTTACTTTAAAACACATTGTATTACTTTGTTACAAGAAACTAGGAAGACAAATAGAAAAAAGAAATGAGAAAGAATGCAAGCCACATTAGCAAATCCTCTTTTGGTTCAGTGGAGCATCGTCATTGAGATCAATGATTATCACTAAACTTCTAGATCACTATCTATCACTACTTTAAACTGAATAGACAGAAAAGCATGTGGTTGCTGATATATATAGTATGCTGATCATATACGTTACTTATCTAGCAGTCTAGGGGCGTAAATGAGACGAGATAGCTCGTGAGCTACTCGAGATTGACTCGCATAATACTTCAAACCGACTTGATTTAATCACGTCGAGCTTGAGCTACTAGAGTATGATACCGAGTTGAGTTCGAGTTTCAAAATACTCGGCTCGTTAGGCTCGCGAGCCTTGTTGAGCTTACGGTATATTACACTTTTACCGTTTATACATGAGTCGAGTCGAGCTGGACAGTATCGATTCTTCATCGAACTTGAGCTTGAACTTTAAGGCTCCATCGAGTTTGAGTCGAGTTTCGAGCTCGGGTTTTTGATAACGGGTCGAGCTCGAGCTTCAAATTTAAAACTCGGTCGAGCTCGAGCTGAGTTTTGAGCTCGTACTTAGTAGTACTCGGCTCGACTAAACTCGATCACACCCAGTGGCGGAACCAGAGAGTTGAAGGACGGGGGGCACAAAAAATTCTTGAGATAAGTCGTGCACACAAAGATGAAGATATAGATACAGATATAAGGATTTTACATTGCTTGGCTTCAAGGTGGGGGGCAATTTGATTTTATGGTGGGGTGCACTTTAATAAAAAGGTCAATAAAAAATTACACTAAAAACCGAATTTTATTTGGCGAATCGTGGAGGGCACTGTCCCCCCATAGTGTCCATGTACATCCGCCCCTGATCACACCGTAAGCAGAACCTACATATGAAAGGTAGTATTGTGGAACTAGGTTGCACTGTAGGTGGTTAAGTAGCGACTAGCAAGATAGTGGAGTGGGTTTGTGTGGGAAAGGGGAAGGGAGACAGAGCCTACGGTGGCGTTATATGTCAAAAAATATTTCTGAAGCCCTTTCCTTCCATGAAGGGTGATTACAACCTAAGTTGCACGGGAACGTGGACGGGGACGGGTACCGGGAAACGGCAACATCCTAAAATTCAAGAAACGAGTACGGCGGGGAAACGTTTGTGTTTTATAATATTTTAGTATATGGCAAATTGTCATCAAAAAAATATTACAAAACATTCAAAAATCCAAACAAATATTACTCACAATCATCATTTAAAAACTCTTAACCATCAAATTGTCTTCTCAAAAAACATTTTAATAAAAAAAATCAATTAGTTGTGGTAAAGGAACATCTTTGTGGGTCACACTTTTTCTCGCTCAATAAAATGCGAAAAGCTTCTGCCTTTTCATACTATTTAACTGATATTTAACTGATATACAACTATACAAGGCTTACAAGCAATATACAGAACTATTAGATCATACAATTGTAAGTTTTTAATGATATAAAAGCAATCAATATTAGTATTTTACCCACGTGATGAGATTCCAGAAATTTACGATAAAAAATTGAAGATTGTCGACTAGAGAATGAGTTTGAGTTCTGGAGGGTTTGAAAAGATGATGAGCCGTGAGTTATGAAACGATTTGTCTTCTAATTACGTAGGTTAATTAAAATAAAAGACTTTTAATTAATGGGTCATAGGAAACGTGGGTTTTTGGGCCGGAAACGTTTCCTAAATAAGGATCCGCGTACCCTAATTGTAGAAACGTTTCCACTTTTTCCGGGGACGTTTCCTCGGCGTTTCCCCGCGTTTCGGAAACGTCATATGGCATCCTGAAGGAGTTTCCGTCCATCCTAGATTACAACTGCCATAACGTGATACATTTAGGATAAATCTATGGTTAGATTTAGTCAGTTGGGTGCTATAAATTTTGTCTTTTTTATGGGAACATACAAGCTTAAGCAAGTAGTTTCTAATTATCCAACTAAACATATTTTCTTCTACAAGTTAGGACGTTAGGTGCTGCTGCTGCTGGAGCAAATATATATATTTTTTTTTTGCGTTTAACCCTTTAGCTTGTCTTCTTGTTCGCAAACACTCCTTACTTACCCTTGGCTGCACACCTAAGCTTGCTAGAAATATACTCCCTTTTCCCGTTTCATTAATGGCTAATTTTTAATTATTAGGTTGTTATTCTGCAGTTTATACATTTATTTTAGAAAACGAAAGTTAATTTATGATATGATGTCTTCCGTTATCCTCTTGATATGTGCTTTAACAACGCCGCGTTGATATAATCTGGAACTCACTTTTGACAGTTGCGCCTTTCATATTTCTGATATTTTGAAGTGTCCCCTTAACAGGGGAAACTGGAGAAGTGACAGCCTCCCATTTGCTTCTGGGAATCTGGGCACAAAAGGAATCAGCTGGTCACAAGATAATGGCCACACTTGGTTTTGATGACGATAAAGCTCAAGAGCTTGCAAAATCTGTAAGTTCATTATGACAGAAAATTTTATCTAGTTGAGCTGTATTTGCACGAACCACTTGCTAGAATTCTTTATCGTATCTTTATATTCAGATGGACAAGGATATAATTTTGAGCTACAAGAGGGGACTTTGATGAACCATATACGTTTTCCTGCTTTCATCCCTAAGGTCAGGGCTGCTTCAGGATTAGTCTTTTACAGATTACGGCAAGATGCAAAGTAAAGATTGTAATTTAAGAGGCTGGAATCTGCAGATCTTATAAGAAAGGCGATATGCTTTTGAAATGACAATAGTAATGCTTTTCTTGTGCAATTTTAGTAGTCCCGGATGTAAAAGTTCAAAATGAACAGAAGAGCTTAAATGGATGCTCATTCAATTTATTTGAAATAAAAGGCACTTTAGGTTATTTGACTATCTATTTCTGGCCATAGTTTAGATCCCTTTAGTCCTTCCGTTTTTGATATTTTGCTTTTGTAACAAGTTCATTTCAAAATCGGCTAACCTCACTCGTGGGCCCTGGCACTAGCCTAGTGTGATGATGTTCAAAAGCATTTGATCGAGTTCTTCGGTCACCACTCTGGTCCACCTTTGTTTTTTGGGCATGTAATAATGTAGTTTTCCGCTCATGGCTCACATTCATCTTTTCTGATGCAATGCATATGCCTCAATCCAAATAAGTGATGTTTACAGGAGTGGGATTTGAATGAGTCACATTCCTCTTTTAACTAGAACAGTTGAACCACTTCTAATTTCCTCTTATTGTGACCCAAGTGGTGGTCAATTTACTTTCACCAAGTGCTCACATGCTTTAGGCCAGTGTGCCCACCTTGGGTTCAGGTCAAGGGAACAATATAATGATGGACATTATGAAAATATCATAAACATGTAAAATAAGCAAAACCTTTACTCAACTTTTATTATATTCAATAAAAAAACTGAGGTCTGCATTTTTTACACTATTTTAGTCCAGTAGTAAATAGTTGGTTGAATGTAAAGTGCATGAGCCATGAGGATGCACGTGCACAGGGCTTGTTACTTTGGTTTAAAAACTTGAGCTGCAGAAGGAATTGCATTGCAGGGACCATCTCTTTTGTGTAAGAGAATGTCAAAGCAAAAGCCCAACACATAGACCAGCTAATGATGCATTGTCTTCTTTTCTTCATGTCTCAAACCCCTTTTATCTTAAAATATTTACAGTGTGACTAACAAGTTACTATTGCCAAAGACCTTGTGATGAACCATTGTAGAGTTAACCGAATTACCGGACACCCCAAGATTGCTTTACTTAGATGACATTAAGCATCCTGGCATATAAAGAGATGGCATTGCAACAAGGTCATTAGTTTATAAGTATTGGCATACTAGTCGTGTCTGCAATAAAATCCATCAACTAAAGATTCATCGTCGCCTCTTGATCTCTTTCCATTTCATCTTGATTTCTAAAGAGATGATCATTACAGCCAGACTTGTAAGGGATTCATGGTCTCGGGTACATATATTATCTATAAATCCCTACATGTACGCGTCAACCGATAAGTGCAAAGGCCCCAAGAGAGGGGGGATATGAGTGAGACAAGTGTTGGGAGGTAATCAAGTACTACCACAAAAGGATATATGTAAAAGCAAAATAGGAACTCAAAATTTCAGATCTTGAGTGGCATTCATTAGACATATATATGTGAAGCAACTACAAAATGTGCACAAAGATGGAGTAGTACTGTTCCATGAACAAGACTTATGTATTCGGCATATTTGGAGATCAAATAGGCATCAAGCCAACGTCTTACCGAATATAATTTGTGTTGCCCATAGTCGCGCATATGGCGCAACTTATCTCTTCTCATGTATTCATATGATCATATCCCAAAATAGACAGTCATGTATGAAGTGTATTGGTAGGGAAGCTCACACTTATCTTATATATTTGACACCTTTGTATACCTAAAACATGGGTCCAAAACAATGCTAACCACATGTTAGTCAAGCTCCATATCATCTTCCATACAATGAAATTAGGTGTTGTCCTACCAACATTTGATGGCACAACATCCATTTTGTACTAGTTCTAGCCTTTTCTTCTTTGTTTCTTATATAAAGTTGAAGACCACAATGTCAAAATTTTCAAACTTGCATAATGCTTTTAGAAAATCAACTACTTTGAGTTACATATTTTTTAAATATTTTCTTTTGATAAAGATTAGAAAAACATGTTCGAGATGACTAGAATTTTATCCTCTAATTAATTTGAGTTATTAAACAATATATAGTTACGTTTTTTTTAGTAATCATGGTTTCTGACACATTGTTTGACTAATCATCGGGGTTTGAACTCGCCGCCACACTTAAACCAGGTAAAGCTTGATAGTTTACGCCGTAACCAAGAATGGTTACGCCGTAACTAGTGTAATGTGCCAATACGTTACGCCGTAACAGGTTTTGTTACGCCGTAACCATTGTGTCAGAAAGTTGGTTAAATTCAGTTTTAACCAACTTTAACTGCAAAAAACTGTCCTAATTTCCTGTATATGATACATAGGAACTACTTGGTCTAAAACAGACA
This sequence comes from Tanacetum coccineum, assembly GCA_026074375.1. Taxonomy (NCBI): domain Eukaryota; kingdom Viridiplantae; phylum Streptophyta; class Magnoliopsida; order Asterales; family Asteraceae; genus Tanacetum; species Tanacetum coccineum. The sequence continues at coordinate 4,677 of BQNB010162929.1, read as the reverse complement.
GAAAACACACGAAAATTACATACAATTCATTCATTGTTCTTGATTTATGATTCTTGTGCCTAGAAAATAAATTGTATACTCTTTATATTATCCCGATAGAGATTTCGTGTAACCCAGGCACTTTGATAAGGTCGAAATACTTTATACGGAAAGTAAAATCATTACACGATGTAGGATCGATATTCCTTTATGAAACACTGATATACTGTCAACTATGCGAAATCTAGTTGGCAGTACTTAAGAAGAAC
>BQNB010162926.1:0-12034 GCA_026074375.1 Tanacetum coccineum | reverse complement strand
AATTAAATAAAAATCAAAAAAATAATTTTCTTTTTTAGAAAATTTTATTTTATCATTTTGCATCTAGGAAAAATAGAAAAACTTCCGTTGGGTCATTTTTGCACATTTTGAGTTTTTAAAGCTCGGGTTTCGGGCCCGGGTTTCGTTTTCTTCGTTTTTCAACTTTAAAAGGCCCCGTTTTAAAATTTTCTTTAATTTTTCTTTTAATTCAGTTATTTTAGATTAGAAAATTTTTAAAAATCATTTTAGGGTTAATTTTAGATAATTTAGTTTTTTTCTTTAAAACTCGCGTTTTACTTTCCCGTCTACGTTTTAGGTTTAAATCATTTTAGTTTTCGTTTTTTAGGTTTTCCTTAATTGTTTTTGCATTTTAATTAGAAAAATCAAATCCAAATCTTTTTCATTCAAACATCAAATATCAAACCAATTCACTCCCCGTTGGGACTACGACCCGGGAACATCATATACTACTTCCAGTTTCATTGATTTTGTGAATTTTGATCCTTTTTATATATTTATATTTATTATATATTTATATATATTTTATAAAGGGTTGAACTTACACAAAACCAGCAATCTTTGAGAAATCTTTAATAAATCTCCGATAATAACCGACGAGTCCTAAGAATTGACGTATTTCTGTGGGTGTAGTAGGAGATGTCCAATTCTTAACTGCTTCAATCTTGGCGGGGTCAACATGAAGTCCTTGACTATCAATTAAGTGTCCAAGAAATTGCACGATACGAATCCAGAAATCACACTTGGAGAACTTGGCATACAACTTCTCTTTCTTGAGTAATTCTAGGATTATTCTCAGATGATTTGCGTGCTCTTCTTTGTTACGAGAGTAGATGAGAATATCATCGATGAACACTATCACAAATTTATCCAAGTATGGTTTACACACACGATTCATGAGATCCATGAATACAGCAGGCGCGTTAGTTAAACCAAATGGCATCACTTGAAATTCATAGTGTCCGTATCTTGTTCTGAAAGCAGTCTTGGGAATATCTTCATCCCTGACTCTCAGTTGATGATAGCCTGATCTTAAGTCAATCTTCGAGTAGACACTCGAACCTTGAAGTTGGTCAAATAAGTCATCAATCCTGGGTAATGGGTAACGATTCTTTACGGTAAGTTTATTCAACTCCCGGTAATCGATACACATTCTGAAAGATCCGTCTTTCTTTTTGACAAATAAGACAGGAGCTCCCCAGGGTGAAGTACTTGGTCGGATAAAACCTCGGTCTGCTAACTCTTGAAGTTGGTTAGATAGTTCCTGCATTTCTGAAGGAGCTAATCTATAAGGTGCTCGGGCTACAGGTGTCGCTCCTGGAATTAGATCGATTTGGAATTCTACTTGGCGAACGGGAGGAAGGCCAGGTAGATCTTCAGGAAAAACTTCTGGGAATTCTCTGACTACTGGGATATCTTCTAGTCTTTTTTCATCTGACTTCTTTTCCATTACTTTGATTACGAAAACTTAACAACCTCGGGATATATATCTTTCGGTTTTTATACAAGATATGAGACTTAGTCAGGTTTTACTTTGGTCACCTCAGATGATCAAAGTTTCACCGTTGATTGGGATGTGGATGACTTTCTCGTCACAGATAATTCTAGTATGATACTTGGATAACCAATCCATACCAATGACGACGTCGAAACTATCGAGTTTGATCGGCGTAAGATCAATTTCAAAAGGTTGGTTTAACAAAGTCAGAGTTGCACCCTGAATAACGGTGTTTGTGCTTACTAGGTTTCCGTCAGCCATTTCAATATTGTAAAAGGTATCTATTGTAATGTGTAACATTTCTCAATTTTAGGTCATTTTACGACTCCGATTATTCGTCACTATTTATTTTAGTCCGACACGCGTTTACTTTTAATTTGACTTTTAAGCTAAATCGCGTAGACTAGAAATAATCATTTAACGTAAACGGTCACGAAATAAATTAAGGTTTACGTCAAACAAGTGTTATATAATTATTAAGAAGATAATTATTAACTTTGCATATTTTATTTTTATTGGTCACATAAAAGGCTTACGTTACGCAATAAAATACATTTAGACACACCTCGGAAATACCTAGACTTACCTAGACTCAAACCAATACCCACTTTTAATCCTTAAACACAAAATTTGATAAATTCTTGTGTTATTAACTCTTATAGGCCGAATATGGGTGAACATAACCCACAAACCATTCGTCCATGTGCTTATATCAACTAGAAATCTTCTAATGATCCCTAAAGTACTTGTACAACCTAAGGTTAATTAAACCTTGTACTTATTGTTCCCTAATTGGCTAAATACACAATGGTTAATAACCATTTGACCTCTTTGGCTCTTGATACCCGCGGCTAAGCAAGAAGTCACACACAAACCATATGATTTCCATAATCTAGGCAAATCTTGTACAAATATATGGTAATTAAGGATATGTACTAGGTTGTTTTACCAAAACAATGTGTGATTAACCAAAACCACAAAACCACTAGGATTAGGGCACGGTTTGGTTTGTTTGTGTGACTAGGAGATGTAACTAAGTACCTTGCCTATAAATACACACATACATTTACCCTTTGACACTCTTACAACTCACAAACACTCAAACAAGAAAACAATACTAGTTCTCTCTTGTCTCGGGCCATAAGACGCAAACAAACACTCTCACCATCTCATTTGAACCTACAAACGACACAAGGGTTTCTATACAAGTGCATAAGGAGGTACACGAGCCAAGGGTTGGCGTACATTGGGTTATTTCGATCGGGTATACATTGGGTTAGCACTCTACACGTCCAAACTCGTCAACCAATACTCTAGGACCCTTTGTAAGTCAAGTTCGAGCTTATACTCTTCGCATTTTAAATGGTTTCTTAGTTGCTAGACATTGTGTCACGTAAGTAGTGCACTAACGCAAACCCATGCGTGTCAACGTACACATAAACGTTTGTATAGGACTTGTGTGGTGATACATATGTTAAGGAACATGTACAAAATGATTAAATGGCAAGCTAAGTATCAAACGTATTCGTTTACGTGCAAATGTAAACACCAACGCGAACCTTTACTCTTAGACACGAATATTTCATAAACTACACGTAAACTTTTAAAGGCAATGGAATGGCGCGGCTAGGGAAGGGTATACGAAGTTAATAAATGTTTGTATGTGTTACACGACCTTTATCTAAGCTAAACAAGCTTAAATATGTTGCTAGAACTAGTACCGACCCATATATGTTGTTAGAAGAGTAAATGGACCACTAATAGGCCCAACAGCCTGTTAGTGGGGAGGACTTTCTTGGATGGAAAAAGAAAAGTAGTTATAGTTAAGGTTTTAACCTTGTTCTCTATAACTGTGGCTCTTGATACCAATCTATAACACCCCTATTTTTGACATATAGCAGCGGAAGCTAATCTGGGGTATTATTTCATAGTACAACAGTCATAATCATAGAAAACGACTCGAAAGAGACGTTTTTAAAAGATAAGTTATCATTCATTATTTCATCAGAGTTTTTACCAAACAAGGTTCCAAAATCTACATGAAAACATAAAGTTTGAAATGATAACAATAGACCATTCAAGTCCGTGCCACTCCGTGCCATAAAATGCTCAATTACCTGAGATAATCATGCTAAAAAGGTCAACACAATGGTTGAGTGAAATTCATAGGTTTATGGTAAATAGTTTGAATATAAGTCATCATAAACAGTGGGTTACGTTGTTATACACCCATTATAGAAAACAGTATTATGCTCTAAGCTCATGACACCGAGACCTTGAAAAATGCAATAATCCCGCCCAAGTTGCAGCCAACGGGTGCCTTGACTAACACCCGTATAGTGTTTCAAATGAAGTGCGTTTGGTTTCCAGAAAGTTTAGGTACACCAACGGGGAGCTCAGTCCCAAATAGATCTATTCACAGCATTCACGCTCACTCCGAAGAGTAATTAACGGTTCATGATAATGGGGTCTTAATGGCAAAAGTAAGGACTTAGGCAATAATATATCAGGATAGCATACGGTTAGAAAAACACTTGCATTCAGGGTTTAAACATGTATCCCCCTCGCGAGTTTGTAAAACATTTAAAAGAGTTAAAATGCGAGGCTATGAACTCACCTTAACAAGGGTAATCTGATTGATGGCAAAAGTATATCAAGTGAAAGTAACGGCTTCATCACGCAACCTGGGGTGATATGTCAAGTCTTAGTGTGATAGTTTATGTTTCAAAACTTCATGAAGTTTAACGTATATCTTTGATTTATTAAATTTTGAAAATATTGTATCGCTGTTCGGGCTATCATAATTCAGAGGTCATGTAATATCGTTTGAGGAGCCAGGGCACTTTAAATCGTAAACCCAGCAAACTCGTCAAAACGAAAACTCAAATGAAACCCTTCATATGAAATTCCCTAGTAACGTGATACGATAAGATTTTTAAGTCTTTTCAAAAGTTAGTCGATGATAAATTATGTTAAATATATAACGAAATAATGTGTCAATTTATGATTAATAACGATAAATGTGTCGGGTTTTAATAAAATCGACTTTTATAATATTAATATATATTTTTATAATTTATATAAAAATATTATATTTTATATTTTTAAGTTTGCAAAATTGGGCAATATATCCCTTGGTTTTATAAACTTTTACAAACTTTAGTCTTTATATATAAAGTAATAATATAATTTAAACCTTTAACTTTGAAACTTGGAAAAATAGGTCCTTATAGTTATAAATTTGAATAGATGACATTTTCAGCCCCTTTAGTTATAAATTTCAAAAAGTTACGATATATACCCCTATGCATGGAAATATTTGCAAAACAAGTCCAAAAAGCCATGCAAGCTTATTTTAGATTCCAAATGATATTTGCAGGTTATAGCTTATTAGAATAAGCTAAAATAAGGATGTTATAAACGTAAAACAGAAGTTAGAAAAAGGATTCGTTAGCTAGAAAATCAAAACGGGTCTGTTTATTTAGGGTTTTAATAAAAAACACATGGGTTTAAGGATTCAAAGCTTCAAACAAGGATTTCATGATATGATCTTAAGAGTAATATGAACATTTTAATACAAATATAAGCTTATGAACAAGATCTTAGGCTTACTTGAGCTAAAATGGGTCGAAATAGGGTTTTATGACTCGTACGCCTAGAAATGGCTTCAAGACTTCATTTTTCTTGCTTCTTGGCTTCTATTCTGAGCTTAGGGAGCTTCTCTGACTTCCTATTGCTGCATGGAAAGGCTAAACTGCTTTGAGGAGTGAACGAGTTGTGTGGGATGAAATGAAAAGGGTGCTTGGTTCATGTTTTATAGGGTTCCAGGAGCCTTAGTGCCCAAGTTTTCTTGGGGATTAAGGTTAAGATCCGTAGTATGATGAATACGGATGCCTAGTAATGAGTATGGAGGTAATGATATAGCTAGCAAGGTGGAAGGTATTGAGGGGTTTTAGAGGCTACGGCTAACCAGGGTGACAAGGTGGTGATTATCAACTTAAAGGCCAAGTAATTTAGCAAGGAGGTGATAGGAGTGGTTGCGAGACTGCTTATGGTGATGTCCAGGTGAGGTCATGAGGTGCTTAGATGGGTGCTTGGTTTAAAAATAGGTCAAAATGGGAAAAAAATGTATCGGATTGGATTAGGGTTCGGTTAGGGTTTTTAGGGTTTAATTTCGAGTTAGGGCTAGGGTTTAGGATAGTTTAAGGTTTAGGATTAGTGTTAGGATTATGTTTTAGTGTTTAAGATTAGGGTTTAGGGCTTAGGATTAGGTTTTAGGGTTTAGTTTTAAGGTTAAAGTGAAATTAGGGTTTAGGGTTTTAAATTAGGTTTTAGAATGATTTAGGGATTAGGTTTAGGGCTTAGAAGTCATGCATTAAGTGCTTGTACCTTGTGCTAAAGTGGTGTAAAGTTTAAACATGGTTTAGGAGCTTAAATGACCTAATTAGGTTTTTAGGCATTATTGACTTGTACATTAAGCTTAAATGAGTTGTACATTGACTTGGAGGGAAAATATGATTCAAATATGGTGCATTGTACACTTGTACACATGCTTTGAAGGTTTGTACATTTATTTTATATGTATACATTACATATAAGTAGGGTTTTGATATAAACATTAAAGTTTAATGCTTGTTTTGATATAACGTTTTGAAAAGTATGTTAAATGGATAATTTACTGTGGGTAAAAATTGATAATTAAGAATATAGACTTGACATAATTAGGATGTTTACAGGATGAAACATAGAATAGAGATGGACAAGTGTGATAAAGGTTGTTGAGAGCTCGTATGACTGAATGTAATGTAATTGACGATCCCTTCGGTCGGCCGTCCCATGTGGAAGCAACTAAGGTCGGTCGTCCCATTACCTCGGACCGGAAACTAGACTAGTCCCCCAACCTTTGCAATTGTTTGTGTCGTGTAGAAGACCGAGTAAATGAAGCCGTTTCCTATAAAAAATAAAAAATTTATCCCTTTATTTTCTATAAAACCCAACATCTTCTTTCCTATTTTCACACACATATACACTTTTTATCAAAAACACACACTACAAACAATATGTCTCAAATTAATTCCGAGTGTTTATTTTTCGATGATACGGATGATGAAACGGAAGTGAATAGTTTACTCTCCGGTTTTTTAATAGACGCTGCTTTGGTTATTCAAGCATCTACTCCTACAATCCAAAAATACCAACGAAGCTATATGCCTAGAGATCGTTACGGTGCTCATGACCGTCTAGTGCTAGCTTACTTTGCTAAAAAACCATTTTACAACGCCTATTTATTTCGTAAACGATTCTGAATGAACCGATCGCTGTTCACCCGCATTGTTCGAGATTTGTCTGCTAACTGCCCTTATTTTCAAGAAGGGTGTGATGCTGTTGGAAAAGCTGGCATCTCTGCTTTAGTGAAGTGTACCTCCGCGATTCGCCAACTAGCATACGCTGCTGTTCCAGATTCTCTAGACGAATATTTACAAATCGGTGAAAAAACTTCTCGTGATTGTTTGATGCATTTCTGTAACGGGGTTATGAGTTATATGGCGAGGAGTATTTGCGAAGGCCTACGCAAACTGACGTCGAAAAACTCTACGCTTTTCACGAGAACAAACATGGGTTTCCTGGTATGATAGGCAGCATAGACTGTACAAAATGGCCGTGGGCTCAATGTCCACAAGCATATCGTGCTCAATTCAGTAGGGGTGATTCCGGGTCAGAGCCATTCATTTTGTTAGAAGCGGTTGCCTCACAAGATTTATGGATTTGGCACGCCTTCTTTGGTGTTGCAGGTTCGAACAATGACGTTAACGTTTTACGTCAATCCCCTGTTTTAAATGATCTTAAAGTAGGAAAAGCACCAGAGGTTCCATTCGTGGCTAACGACGTGACTTATAAATGGGGATATTATTTTACTGACGGGATATATCCAGAATGGGCTGTGCTTTTGAAGTCTATTTCGCAGCCAGGGTCAAATGATGTGAAGCGAATAAGATATAAGCAATCGCATGGAAAGCAACAAGAAAAGATGTTGGAACGAGCATTATGACTGCTAAAGATAAAATGGGCTATCAGGAAAAACTCTTGCATGGTCTAGGGAGTCTTAAAAGATTACGCATTTGATGTACTCAAAAAGAAAAAAGAAAAGGCAATCTCGTCCCGACTTCTATCTGGAGGAACAACATAGAGAAGATGATCCGTTAAGATCGCACAAGATAGGCTACCAGTTATCAGAAAATACACGACGAAGAAACTTATCATAATCTTAAGCCGATCTATTGGAACACAGTTTGCATCGAACAATGCAAACTAATTTAACTGTAAGTTTTTATTCTTCCGTAATTTTTTCTGTCGTTTCTTCGTGGTATTTTTATTCCGTATTTTAAGTTTTGTAATGTTTAATTATAATGTAAATTAATATTTTTGTTTTTGTTCGGGTCCGCGCTGTGCGGTCACACTACGGGTGTTTGGTCACTGTGTGGTCTAGAAGAGAGAAAGCTGAGTTGGCGCTGAAGTGGCGGTGTCCTCTACGGTCACCACTACGTTTAGCCTTAAAGATGCAAATTACATTGCATTATGAGATAAAGCAAAAATTTTCTCTGTAAGAAGGTGATATATTTATAAACATCTTTATCACCGTCTAAAAACTCCGACCATATTAACCTCTCATCATCATTCAAGGGAACATTCGTCGTTTTAGGGAATATCTTGTTCGGATCGTACACCTGTGAACATCAGCGCACTGAGAAAGAAAAAACTTACCAAGTTACCATCAATGCGTAATTAACTGTAATTAACTCGTATGTGAAAGTATACACGTGTGTGCACACACACACGGACAAAAACAGATATACATCATCTTCTGAGAATTCGCATATACACCATCACAGAATCTCTAATATTAGGCCTTAATTATATACCTACCAACCCAAGCACATGAATTTTTAAGATTTACAATCACAATAGCACAAGATAAGATGGTAAAAAACCTAGCTAAAAGAGAAAACGGGCGATTTTTAATTGGATCAATAGACAGTTGATAACTCATAGAAATACACGCAGAAAACATTTTAGGATCCAGCTAGGCAACACCATGGGTTCTTACTGATTTGCACATGAAAATAAATGTGGAATGGAAATCTTACATTTGATTAAAATTATAGGGTTTTTTATAGGCTTATTTTTATTTTCGTATTGGGTCATAAAATATTTTTTATTTTCGTTGGCTTATTTATGAGCTAATCATCATTAGACTTATTTTATTTTTTTGTTGTTGTAACACTTATATGGTAATCACGTTTTCAGTTTGGGCTTCCTGTTCATAAAAATAATTTGGGCTTATTCATAGTATCTTCAAACATTGGTCAAATGTGGGTGCGTTTTAGTTTGAAACAAAAAATATGACACCATGTTTAGTTGTTTTTGAGTTCTTCTTTTCACGTTTAATTTTTATGGCTTATTAGAGGGTTTAACAATAGCTTATTTTGTGGTTTTCTTATTAGACGGAGCTTCTTTGTAAAGCTTATTCTCAAGCTTATTTTTTTTTGTTGTCTTTGCTTATTATCTTTGTGGTCCACACCGGTTGAGACAAGGAGGAGACCACGATCCACGTTTTTAGCTTCGTTGTACATTGGCTTTTGTTGGTTTCTCAAGAAAGACAAGGACGGTTTTGTTGCTATCTGGTGAAGGTAAGACAAGGACGATTGTACCGAAGCATAGTTGGAACCGATCTATTGTGCCATAATAGGAACCCAACTACTCAAAATCTTTGTTCAACCGATCTATGCGAACCGATCTACTCGTCCTTTGAGTACCAAAACGTACAAAAGTTGTATGAACCGACAACTAGTGACAACCGAACTACTTGTTTTCAATGTCAACCAAACTACTTGTTTTCAATGTCAACCGAACTACTTATCTCTCTTTGTGAGCTGACTACTCAAACAATAAGAACCGAACTACTCAAACAATAGGAACCGATCTACAAGTTTACGTCATTTTTTGTTTTTTGGTTTCGAGTGACGATTCACTACGGGACTTATAATCTATACCATTACGATCGTGAACTCGTTTCGATCATCGTGGTATATTCATTTATTACCGTCGATAACCGTACCACTCCGCATGATTAAAAACGAAAAACGTTATATTTTTTTTTCATATTTCAATCGAGGGAGATGATTCAAATGGAGGGAAAATTTTCATTTATTAAACACTTTGGAAAGTTGGCACATGCAGTCCTTGAAATTCAAGTTCAATTACACCACTAGTCCTTTATTCATTCTAGTCCTTCTTTGTTGAAATACCCTTACACCGCTAGTCCTTATTCTTTCAATTCAGCCCGTTAGTCCTCAAAAGTGAATCGTAATTGCACCGTTAGTCCCTATTTGAGTTTTAATCAACCGTTAATAATTTCAAGTTGAAAGTTTGTGCACCGGTCATCGTTTTAAGCTCACCGATCATTAACAAAAGCTCACGTACTTCAATTTCAACAACGATTTCAACCACAATTAATTATTGTTTCACGGTTTCTTCTTGATTTTGTAAAATCCTGCGAAAGATTCCATTATTTTCTCGGTTTAAATCAAAGACTTGTAAAATCTCGTGAACATTAATTGATTTCAATCCACAACATCAATCACTTTACCTACTTAAGATCTGATATCCATTCACAACATCAAAATGTCAAATACCAATACCAATTTGCAAACTCAAACATTGAATGCTCTTCACAATGCTATCATGGAAGCAGGTGGTAAAGACCATCCACCAATGTTAGCACCAGGTAATTACGTTCAGTGGAAATCCAGAATCATAAGATACATCGACACTAAACCCAGCAATGAACTCATCTACTATTGTCTCTAGAATCCACCTTACAAATACAAGTGGAATGAAAAGACCGTTCCAGTTGCTGAAGGTAGTTCAGAAACCACTACATAAGGGTATATAGAGAACTACAAGAATGTTTCACAAGACATACGGGATCAACTGAATGCTGAAGCTGAATTTTCAAAATAATGTCTCACAAGGATAAATAACATTACTACCTAGCAGTTGATGCTTGTCCAAGATGCATGTTTAAATGTAAAAGCCATTGAAAGGCCAAAACAGGGTGAATCAATCAATGTCTAAGATCTTGAAACCAATTTATATTGGGAGTTTATAAAATTCACAGCACGGGATGGTGAATCAATTGAATCGTATTACTCAAGGTTCTACAAGATAATGAATGAGCTTGTCAGAAATCAGTGTGATGTTACCAATCATCAAGTGAATGTTCAGTTCTTACTTCAATTATAACCAGAATGTCAAAGGTTTGTGACACTCGTTAAGCATAGCCATAGAGCTTAAAGACTAATCTCCTAGTCACAAACTCTATGACATTCTAAGCAAGCACAGACCCGAAGTTAATGAGAATTAAGGAGCCTGAAAGACAAGCATAGTACTGCTAATCCACTACACTTGTTGGCTGCAACAACAACCAGTTTACCATCCTCAAAACCATCCTACTCACTACACTCACAATTCCTCAACTAAATCACAACAAGCTGCTGCCAGAAACAGAGGAAAAGCAATTGTCAACTCTTCTACACCCACTTATGATCAAGAAACTACTATGGTTACTAAAGATGATGAAATGTCAAAGGATAAGGAGATTGATAAACTCATGGCTTTAATTTCTCTATCATTCAAGAAAATCTACAAACCTAACGCACAACAACCTCAAACTTCATCAAATACCAATAGAGTCAAATAATGGATATACTTCAAGGATTAACAGAGGTACTGGGTATGATAATCAGAGGGTAGTAAATGTTATTAGGGCTAGGGAGAATGTAGGTGCACCGGTGGTTCAACGTCTGAGATTCAGCGTTATAATTGCAAGGAATATAGGCATGTAGCTAGGGAATGTCAAAACCCGAAATGGGCAAAGGATGCAGCTTATCACAAGGAAAAAATGCTATTGTGTAAGCAAGAGGAAGCTGGGTTTCAGTTGAATGCAAAACAAGCTGACTGGAGGGATGCCACTGATGATGAACCTGAAGATTAGGAATTGGAAGCACATTATATGTACATGGCACAGATTCAAGAGGTTACTCTAGATGCTGCTGACATTTCTGGACCTATCTTTGATGCTGAACCATTGCAAAAGGTACAAAATAATGATGATAACTATAATGTGTTTGCCATTATAAATGAACATCCTGAGCAACCTGAATCTGTTAATGACACATATCTGGAGGAACAAGGTGACACTAACATCACTATTGATTCATTGGATATGTGTAATCAGGGAGAAATGGTTGATCAAGATGATGATGATCTTGCTAAAGAACGTGACTTGCTTGCTTTTTTAATTGAGAAACTAAAATGTGAAATTGATGACAGCAAAAACCGTAATAAATTTTGGAAACATCAAACAAGGCTTTAGTTTCTAAATTGAAAGGTGAAATTGAGAATTTCAAAACCAAAAATAAAAGTTTAGAATCATCAAATAACCATTTCAAAGAAGCA
>BQNB010162924.1:0-14502 GCA_026074375.1 Tanacetum coccineum | reverse complement strand
TCGACACAAAACATATAAAGTTGGATGAGTATTGTGATACTTTTTTGAGTTCATATCTGATAATGGCTCAAATGGGAAAGTACGTTGCTATTATATGTCATTAACCCTTTATTTTATTCATAGTTTAATTTCATATTAATTTACCAACTTACTTGCTCTTGGGTTCGATACTTGGTCTTACCAAATGATGACGTATAGTACGAATAGCAGGTTCACCAGGCTTAATCCGTACTATACACACTTGGGCCCAAGCCTAACACAACAAAACATACGGGCTGCCACTAAGCCCAGAAATAAGCTCGCAGCGGCCCGGATGTCTCAAGACGCACGCAGACAAAATACTTCCGCAACACGTATGCGAAAGATGATCTGCGTCCGCAATCGCGATTACAAGCGGATCCTTGCCCGACAAGGGTCCCAATCTGGCCACTAACAATCATAAGCGAAATATTAGGAAAACCTAGTATTGGGCTCACCTATGAAAGAGGATCTCTGACACTCCAAAAAGGGACGATTTTCTGACTCATACTTACACACATATACTCTGACATTCCCTGACAACATGGTTTCTTACTCTCAAGCCGGAGCTTAATCGCGGGGTCCGTCCCCACGGTAAGGCTAACGATTTGCTCTCATTTGTGCAGGAAGTCGTCTCATCACTTGGTTTAGTACAAGATCCAACCCACCAACAACTTATTGGCCCAACCCAATAAGCATTCCCAATCCATCTCATACCCCATCACACTTTTTGTACTAACAAGTTGGCGCCATCCGTGTGACCCAGTACACAACTACGTTCCTAAAAATACTCACCATGAGCGCACGTTCAGGTCCCTCTCCTACCGCACCCACGTCCGTCGTGCGGAATACGGTGGGACAGGGAAAAGAAATGTCGCAAGGAAATCTGAATGGGCCTACGTCTGACGCACCCCTCATGGAATATTGTGGTAAGTATTACAACCAATTGTTGCCGATCCTAGCCGAGAAGATGCACCAAGAGAAGGTACAGCAAGAAAAACTTAAGGCAGTGAAAGCCCGTCTTAACTTCAAAGAGGTCTCACAGCACTCTGAATCAGGGACACCAAGCAGAAGGAGGGACCTCAGAAAAAGGCTCGGATCTAGACATATTCGCAGTGTGTCCGGGAGTCCTGAACCAATACACGGCCGATCCGAATCACCACGAAAGAAGGATCCGGAAAAAATGGTGTTCAAGAGGCTGGAGAAGGGTGTATTCCACAGGCTAGGAGACAAGGGGAAGATTATGTCCACATACTCGTACGATTCGAGGCGTCAGTCGTATCATAGCAGTCGCAGAGATACTGAAAGTTGTTACCAAAGTTCCCGCTCAAAAGGAACAGAAATTGCTCCTGAGAAACACTGTAACAAAAGAGTGTCCTCGCGCAGGACGGAAGCACTATCAGAAAGCAAAGGTAGTGTAGGAGGACACTGAAAGTCACGGTCCAAAAAGAAAACGCCAAGCATTGAGGATGGCGATCTATCCCAGCCATGGGTGTGCGAGGAAACTGATCCATTCACTCCTCGCATCCGCTATTTTGATCTCCCGAAGAGGACCCGTATGCCAAGTCATGTCAAAACATACGACAGAAGTGAGGATCCGGAAGATCACCTTAAAATATTTCAAGCGGCGGAAAAAGTGGAATGTTGGGCGATGCCAACATGGTGCCACATGTTTAATTCCACACTTACTAGATCCGCTAAAGTATGGTTCGATGATCTCTCACCAGAATCCGTAGATAGCTACGTGACCTGAAAGAGGCATTTCTGGCAAATTTTCGACAACAAAAGAAATGCATCAAAGATCCTGTGAAAATCCACCATATCAAGCAGAGAGAAGGAGAGTTTACGGAGGATTTTGTGCGTAGATTCAAGATTAAAAGCAAGGATGTGAAAGGGGCACCAGAAATCATGAGAATCTCAAGGTTCATGCATGGAATTACAAATCCAGAGCTGATCAAACGTTTGCATGACAAAATCCCAAAGTCAGTAGATGAGATGATGAAAATAACCACACATTTCCTAAGGGGGGAGGAGGCAGCCGGCAACCAAGAGCGGAAGAAGTTACTCCCGCCATGGAAACAACATGAGGCCGGACATAAACAAAAATTCAAAAAAGGAGATTTTAAAAACCAGCACAGGTCGAGCGAAGGCAGGACATATTTAGTCTTCTCTCAAAATCTCCAAAATAGAAACAATAAATTGAAGAGCTACTCAAAGCAGGAAAGTTGTCACATGTATCAAAGAGTTGAAGCAAAACGGTGGGAAGGATCAGCCAAAAACAAATAAGAAAGGAGAAGCATCCAACAAGGATAAGGCCTTGGCAATCCTGATGATACAACCTTGGCAGAGAGTGGCCAGGCAAAGAATTACCTAAAGTTTTTCTCCCGATCCGGAAATCTCATTCCCACCTCTAGAAGAAGAAGAAGGAACTGAAGGATCAATGATCATTGAAGCAGAAATTGGGGGCCACTTCATACACCGAATGTATGTGGACGACAGACCGGCTTCAGAAATATTGTACGAACATTGCTTTAACAGACTCCGCCCGAAAATAAAAAATCAAATGGTTTTGGCCACCGCCCCCTTAATAGGGTTCAGTGGCAAAATCATATGGCCATTAGGGCAATTATCACTACTGGTGAAGATTGGAGACTAAGAACATTCAACCTCGGCGTGGATGAATTTTGTGATAGTAAGATCGTCATCTCCATGCAACGGAATCATTGGGAGACCGGGAGCCAGGAAATTACAAGCAGTTCCGTCAACAACTCACGGAATGCTAAAATTTCCTGTAGCAGGAGGAATACTCACACTAAAAACCAGTAAGATCATCCCAATTAAATGTACAACGGTCTCAAGACCAGAAAGACAACCTCTAACCGCCCTTCAAGCCATAGAAAAAAGAATTAAGGTAGCAATAAACCCGGATTATCCAGAACAAACAATAATGATTGGGTCTACTCTTACAGAGGAAGGACGGAACAAGCTATGTGACTTACTACAACGTAACCTAGATGTGTTAGCCTAAAAGCCCGCAGATATGACTAGCGTCCCAAGGCATACAGCGGAACATCGTTTGAACATACGGGAAGGATGCCCTCCGGTCAGGTAAAAAAGGAGAAGTCAAGCAGCGGGCAGGAACCAGGCCATACAAGAAGAAGTTAAGAAACTCGTGGATGCCGGTATCACGAAAGAAGTCCCACTACCACAGTTGGTTATCTAATCCAGTAATGATAAAAAAGCACGATGGTAGCTGGAGGATGTGTGTAGACTTTAAAGACCTGAACAAAGCATGCCCAAAAGACAGTTATCCGCTACCGAAAATAGACTAGAAGGTGGAATCCCTTTGCGGAGTCTCCTTTAAATGTTTTCTGGATGCATACAAGGGTTACCACCAAATAAAAATGACAAAAGAAGATGAAGAGAAAATGGCATTCATCACAAGACAATGAATATTCTGCTACTCTAAGATGCCTTTCAGTCTTAGAAATGTCGGGGCAACATACCAGCATTTGGTAGACAAAGCATTTCATAAGCAAATCGGCAGGAATATTAATGTATATGTGGACGATCTAGTCATTAAAAGCCGTACGGAAGATGAAATCATTAGAGACATCGAAGAAACATTTAAAACCTTGAGGGAAATAAACATGAAGCCGAATCTAAAAAATGTACCTTCGGGGTAGAAGAAGGGATGTTCCAAGGATACAAGGTCAACACTAAAGGAATAAAGGTATGTCCATATAAAGTAGACGCTGTCCTAAATCTTCCATCTCTGAAATGTTTGAAGGGCGTGCAAAAGTTGAACGAAAAGCTGGCAAGCTTGAACAGGTTCTTAGCTAAGTCAGGTGAGAAATCATTACCGTTCTTTAAAACTCTAAAAAAGTGCACAAAGAAAAGTGACATTCACTGGACCGAGGAAGCCGAGTCTGCGTTCAAACAAATGAAGCAGCTCATTGCAGAACTTCCCACACTTACCGCACCAGAAGAAAAAGAAGAGCTCATTGTCTACCTTGCAGCAACAAAAGAAGCCGTAAGTGCAGTCTTAATGACTGAAAGAGAAGCTAAGCAAATGCTAATTTATTTTGTTAGCCGTGCTTTAAGAGGTCTGGAAGTGAATTACACATCAATGGAAAAATTGGTCTTGGCATTGGTACATGCCAGCAAGCGTCTGAAAAGATACTTCTAGGCACACCTAATTATACTGATCACGGACCAACCCATAAAGCAAGTACTATCAAGGCCGGAAGTGGCAGGAAGACTACAAAAATGGAGTATAGAGTTGGGAGAATATGCCATACACTATAGACCAAGAGTATCCGTTAAGGGATAAATCTTAGCAAACTTCATAGTCGAACGTCTGGAAGAGGATTCTCTGGACGCTCCCATGGAGGTCGAAGAAGAACTTACAGAACCATGGATTTTGTTTACGGATGGATTGTCCTACACGGACGGCTCTGAAGCAGGACTAATACTCACAAATCCAGAAGGAGCAGAATTCACTTATGCTCTTAGATTCAGGTTCGAAACAACCAATAACGAGGCTGAATACAAAGCTTTGATTGCAGGATTAAGGATAGCAGAGGAGATGGGTGTAAAAAACCTCCAAGAAAATGTGGATTCTAGATTAGTGGCTAACCAAGTTAACGGAACATACATAGCAAAGGAAGCAGACATGATTTGGTACTTAAAGAAGGTAAGGATACTCACCAACGGCTTCGGAATGTTCTCAATCAAACAAGTTCCCAGAAGTGAAAACAAAAAAGCCAATGCATTGAGCAAAATAGCATCCACTAGCTTTGCACACCTAAGCAAACAAGTGCTGGTTAAAGAACTCAAAGAGAAGCAATAAACGAGTTAGAAGTATTGATAGTAGTAGAAGAGGAGGGGGATACATGGATGACCCCGATTTATAAGTACCTCAGAGTAGAGACTCTCTCAGTAGAGGTAAATAAGGCAAGAGCGGTGCGGAAAAAATCACAACGGTTCTCTGTGATCAATGGGGTCCTGTACAAGAAATCCTTTCTCAGACCATGGCTACGTTGCGTCAGACCGCTTCAAGCAAATTATGTTCTAAGGGAGATACACGAAGGATCTTGTAGCATGCATGCAGGCACAAGATCCGTAGTAGCTAAAGCTTTGCGAATTGGATATTATTAGCCCACTATGCATAAGGATGCAAGGGCATTGATAAGAGCATGCCAAGACTGCCAGGTTTACCGACCTATCCCAAGAAATCCACAACAAAAGCTAACCCCAATCACATCCCCATGGCCTTTCTACAAATAGGGAATCAATATAGCCGGACCTTTTCCAGAAGGTCCTGGTAAAGTCAAATTCTTGATACTAGCCATTGATTACTTCACAAAGTGGATCAGAGCAAAGCCGTTTGCAACCATAACGAGCAATCAAGTCAAAAAAATTATGTGGGATAATATAGTCTGCAGATTTGGACTCATAGGAGAAATTATCTCTGATAACGTAAAACAGGTCCAGGATAACCTATTCAAAGACTAGTATGAAAAGTTATGTATTCGCTAATGTTTCGCTTCCGTAAAACATCCGCAAGCAAATGGGTTAGTAGAAAGGGCAAACCGAAGTTTAGGAGAAGGAATCAAAGCAAGGCTAGGCATAAGAAATAAGAATTAGATGGAATAAATCACTCATGTTCTATGGGCACATCCCACCATGATCAAATCCAGCAAAAGAGATACTCCTTTTTCACTAACGTATGGAACAGAAGTTGTCATCCCAGCAGAAATCGGCATGCCTACACTAAGGACATCGAAAGTGGATGTGGTGCAAAATGATGAAGCTTTGAGAATCAATCTGGACCTCTTGGAAGAAATAAGAGAACATGCAACGATCCGTGAGGCAAAAAGCAAAGCAAAAATGGAAAAATACTACAACTCAAAGGTCTGCAGCACAACCTTCAGGCCAGGAGACCACGTGTACCACAAAAATGAAGCAAGCCGGGCAGAAGAAGTAGAAAAGGTAGGCCTTAAGTAGGAAGGACCAGACGAAGTAATGGAAGCATTAGGTAAGGGCGTGTACAAGCTAAGAGACCGCGGCGAGAAGTAACTTCTGCGAACCTGGAATATCCGCAATCTTAAGAAATGCTATGTGTATGAAATGTAAGCACCTCACCAATGCGGATTCCATAGTGGGGGGACTGCACTTTAATTTATCTTATCTTTTGTAATGTCTTTTGAAATTTTAATGAAAAAAGTGAAGATTAGCTACCTTCACAAGTTTATCTTAAAATCTTATCTTTTTTCCTTTGCAAAGTTATTTATATATGTAAGTAAGACGCGCCCGTAACAAGGGAATGACCCAATGAATGTTATTCCGTATAACAAAAGGATGAGTAACCTAATAATTCACTCACCGTATATAAGAGGTATTGCAAGCCCGGTACCGAGAGAATAACCCACAAGTATTCAAACAAGACTATCATTTTTAAGAAACATATCACTAACAATATAAAAAGATAACAATAATAGCATTTAAACAGTGGAAATGATAAAGTGTTACAAAATTTGTCTAAGTACAAAAGCCGCTGCAAAAAGGCCATAAACGGTCGCGGTATATAGTAATAACAAAAGAAAAATCAAGAAACACCGTGACAAGATAAGTTTAGCTAGGTGGGTCACGTTCTAGAGTAGTATCCAGCTCTTCCTTTTCAAATTCAACCGTGAGGAAAGAAGCAACACTTCCCTGACCATTTCCCTAAGAATCCTCCTGACCATCCACATTTACAATCTCAAAATCATCCGTAGTGATAGGAGGAACGGAGCTGGCAGAAGCAAAAGCAGTGGATAAGGCAGTTGTAGACACAATAGCAGCTGACACACTGCTGGAGGTACTTGCTGCACCTATCAAGTTCTGGGCGGATAAAAGGTCAACCAACGGTACCCAAATGTCAATAAGAGCTGACCGCTGTGTAGAATGCAAGTAATCATTGATATATGAGTAGCAAGAACTAGAGAGAGAAAGTAGAAGGAAAGATGTATTTCTAGTAAGAGAAAGTGTAGAAAGAGAAGTGTATTATGAAAATGAGAAATACAAAACCAACCAACACCCTCTCCAAGCCATGTAGAGGGTATTTATACCAAGTATTGGCCGGCCATAGGCCTAACAAGGCTTTCCATGGGCCTTTGGGCCATATTAGCTTATGTTACTAAACCTTAACTAACTACGGGCTTTGACTATTTAATATTGGAAGTGACCGAGACTTTTTTTGTACCTAACAATCTCCCCTTAAGGGAGGTCACTCCAATTTATAAAAATTTAATCCTATCATACTATGCTTTATCTTTAGTCTTCAGCTCGTAAACTTCATTTCCTTACTTTTTCTTGTGAATATGATGTGGTGAGCATTGACTTCAGGATAGAGCTTGTTCCTTTTAACTTATATTAAGAGAATGCGAACTTGAGCATCTTGAGATCATCAACCAATCATAATCTCTTCGCCATCTTGTGACTTTACCAACTTGTGAAACTTGTGACTTTGGAACCGACATGCTCATACCTTTCTTGATTTGTTGACTTAAAAAGCTTAAATGTTGCATCTTTCTTGAAATTCTTTAACATTAACACTTCGTCACTTCGAGAAAGACGTTCGGTATCAGAGTGACGTAAACTTCTTTTAAATTCTTTGTCTTTAACACTTCGTCACTTCAAGAAAGACGCACGGTATCAGAGTAGCAGAAGTCTTGAAACATGTACTTGAGCTTTCATGATGTCTTTATGTTTGTCGGTCGGGTATGAGCATGTGGTTATGAATCTTGTGAGTCAGCTGGAATCAGGTACCTTCACCTCCATCTTTAAGTATCCTGCATTAAAACAGTTAGCAATAAAGCGGGGGGACGAATATGGCTTTGTCATTCGCCCGTGTTTGGTTGGAGTAACCTTTGAATCCGTGAGGATCGACCTGTGATTAGGTAGATTCAATTTATGAAGAATCTCCTTGACAGGATTTCCAGCTTGCAGTATTGAATCTTTCTAATACATATGGATTAAATTCATCGTACTCAGCATGTTCTCATTAATGGAACATCTTAAAGCAAACAGCACGATAAGAGTGAACCAGTGAGTTACTGTCTCACCGATTGAAATAGAGAAATTGATTTGAAAATCAATCGACGTGTCACTTGCTAAAGTGGTTTTGTGACACATCGAGAGTGTTAATCATTTCAAAAGTTCATCATCAATCGTCAATTCATATACTGGAACAAGTTTGATTCTTGTAGAATCGCACCATCATTTCTTTCCAGTTGTCACAAGTTTGATTCATATAGAATCGCACAAGTCACCTACCATGAGCTTGTTTGATGTTGGCTCAAGCAGGATTTCCATCTTCATTGTGATTACTTGAGTATCACTCTGATGTTCTGGCAAAATCACAAGGATAATGCGTATGACTCTTTATATATTTCTCGTTATTCACATTGTGTAAGATAAAAAGCATAATTTTGACAAGTGTCCTAATGAGATTTTTAGATGATCTCTTTTGGCTCTAGACTCAATAGTGCACTTTGGTATTAGTGATCGAAGGCTGGAGCAGACTGCCACCTTTTTAATATCAA
Organism: Tanacetum coccineum; assembly: GCA_026074375.1. Classification (NCBI taxonomy): domain Eukaryota; kingdom Viridiplantae; phylum Streptophyta; class Magnoliopsida; order Asterales; family Asteraceae; genus Tanacetum; species Tanacetum coccineum. The sequence goes on along the minus strand of BQNB010162924.1, from coordinate 5,896 downwards.
CTAACTCGGAGTGAGAAAGTCGATAGAAATGCGTGTAATCTCCATGAGAAATGAAACAAGAGTATATTGAGTGACCTTGAGTGGCTATGGAGGGTTATGCATAGCGTCATTGGGTCTGTCTTTAATGTCAGACAACAACTTAGTGTTTCCGACAGTTTATGTATTTACTCGGTTTCTGCCTAAGTGTATAGAGGGCTTCTTTCTTTTCACCCTTTATCCTTACATTTCTTTTTCATTCTTCAACCCCTTTAGCGCTAACCGAGACTTCATAACTAGTACCTTGTTGGGTTTGTTCCAGTACTAGCTCCATCTCAGTCGGCACTCTTCCCGATTCTCACTTTTTCTCCTTTTGTATCATGCCTAAGGACTTCTACACTATCTAGTGGATATCCCAGGGTAGATCCCTCTGGTTCTGACTGGATCTTGGGATTTGAATACCTATGCCTAACCACCTGATAACTCCATAAATTTAAGTACATGGTCGGTCTTTTAGGTATTCCATCACAATCCTTCCAAAATCATTGAAAATATTCAATCAAAGCGTTTGACATAAATATCAAAAGATTTACACTTTGAAAGTTTTTCATCATCACTAAAAACTCCCCCTTAATATGTGCACCATAATTGTAGTACATGCTAGGTGTAGTGTGCATTATGTCCATTTTATATGATCATATTTCAGTAAAAGTTAGATTCAGTTTAATCACATTTTCTCCCCTTATCCAAAATGTTAATCCCTTGATATTTTAGATATCAAGTGATTAAACGTTCGGGGACAAAATGTTACATAATATATATAAGGAATACTATAATGCCCCCTCCCCCATCAATATTTGAGGGTATATAAGACAGTGCTGAGTATAATAATTTGAAAAAAAATTGAATTTACTACGAAATTCTTGTAAATTTTATACTCGAGCACTCTTTAATATTACCATAAAGTCTACACTACATATATACAAATTCACAAGTTTTTATTATGTACTAGGTTTGACCTGTTATGATGAGGACATCATATATTAAATCATATGGTCCTTTCCAGCAGCCGAAGGTCTCCCCCGTACAGTCTTCCACCAACGAATTTTTCCAGGCTCCTCATTAACCTTTTGTTCCTGAGTTGTCGATCAATAGCCTGGATCATAGCTCCTGCTCTTTCCCTGTCTACATTTCTCTAGACTGTCTGTGGCAAGTACTCCATCCATATTCACTTTAGAATATCATCAAGAGCAGACCGAACATCTTTGAGTGTATCGTCACTAAATTTGTCGAGTTCATCAATACGCATCAATCTGTTCTTCTTATCTTTATGCTGTATATGATGACTTTCATTTTAGATCTGATATGTACATATCTGGCCTTGTAAGGTTGAGCTTCTTTTGATAACTTTTGACACCTAATTGAAGATCTTCCACACGCCTTCTGATGACAATGCTTCTTGTAAACATTCGTAGTGAGACACCTAAAGCAAGACGTTCCTCAATGTTGAGATTTGTCAGCTTGCCTTGAACAAGAAGAAGTAGCATGTCTTTGATGTCTTGAAGGCGAAGTCTGTTATAGTCGCCTTCTTTGAATGTGTACAACTTGTCGTCATCTCTACGAACAGTGATCCATTCCAAATGTTTGTAATTGTGCCATTTGACAATCGTAAGCTTCTTAATTCCAATGATTCTATTTCTGAGTATAATTAAAGCAATTCCCAATTCCCTGTTGGATAAGCGTATCCGATAGAAATTGGTTGACAAGTTTTCCCGCCCCAGTGAGAGATGCCCCAGAATGCATGTTTGTCATAAAAAATCGACACTTGACTCCACATGGTGTTTGGGACCAAGTCTTCAATCCATTTGATGTATCCATAATCTGCAGCCTTTGTCTTCGTCACTGAAGTAGCATAAGTTCGGCTTGAGACTCCACCACTTAAATACGCAATTTCGTTGTTGATGAAGTGATCAAATGGTATTACTCGATGACCTAGAAAATTAGGTATCGATGGTAAGGGCTTGCGCAGATCATGTGGATATTGTTGTCCTTTAGAGTTGTTCCAGTCTAGTTGATCAGTAGTTGCTTTGCAGACTTCTTCAAGGAAATATTCAAGTTCCACCAGAATCTTGCATGAACCTTTCATTAACTCGAATGTTGGACCGGCTAATTGTTCTGGAGTTAGAGTATTAACTTTGAGCCGATTCAACACGAATGCTAAGAAGTCTAAAGGAGTGTCCATCAGTTCATTAAATGACTCACGAGGATCTTTATTCCGAGCTAAAGTGCTTATCCAAGGTTGAACTGGTCCATGTTTAACATGCAAAGTCTTGTTCCATCATGGTCGGGAGTTGGAGGTTCTGTTGGTTTCTGAAACCAATCAGGATGCTGAGTGGTTTCATCAACAGGTTGATCATCGGTAAATCCTGTATCGAACTCCTAATGTGCGGGTTCTTCCAAGTCTTTGTCAGCATGTATTGGTTCCTCAGTTTGATCAGACTTGCCAGCAGACTTTTGATGAGATTTATACCTTTTTTTAGACTTGCCAGTTGACTTGGAAGTCTTCTCCTTTGGTGCACTAGTTGACTCAGGTTCTTTTCCAGCTCTTCTTCTCTTGGACCCTCAGTTTGATCCAGCGGAGGGTTCTTCGTCTTCATCCTCATCATCTCGACATCTTTTAAGCGTGACAATATATCCATATGATGCAAGAATGTCTTTGTCAGATTCATAAGCATCAATCAATGCTTTGTAGAGATTCTTCTGTAGAACTATCTATCAATTGATTTGTTATTCTTCATTTTGTCTATGAGAATCTTCTTCAGCTCTAGTTCAGAAAGATTGGCTGCTACAGCATGAGATGTTTTAGCTTCAATGGATGAACGAATCAGAACTTCAGCTTTAAGTTGTTCATTTATTGACTTCTCAATTCTCGACAAAATCTTGGAGACTTGCTCCTTTACTTGTACTTTAACTTGCTCCTTGATGATTTTCTTCGTATATTCATCAATTTTATTGATGAATTCTTCATTATCAGCTTGAGTTTCTTCTCTAAGTTTGTCTGACTGGAGTTGAACAGCCGCTTTTACAGCTTCATTCATCTTATTGGCAAGGTATGTATCAACAATACCAGGAATTGAAGAAACAGCTTTAGCAAATTGGTTTATTTGCTTGAATTCCGAGAAGTCGTCTTCTAAAGCTTTTACTCTATCTTCAAACTTGAATAAGGAACCAAAGGTTGGAAGATTTTGTAGGGAGGTACTTGGAATAATTGTTGGTGTGGGAACTGGTTTTTGTTGCTGAGATTAAATGAGAGTAATGGGTGGTGGAGGAAGTGTTGTTATAGATAAAGTAGGTATTTCAACATTCAAAGTGACGAGAACATCTACCAGAGAAGTTGACTCAGTATTTAGATTAAGAATGGAGTCAATACCTGTATCCGGATTAGGGTTGAGCATGTTAGAAATGAAGCATGATGATACAGAAGAACTCTGTTGTTGAACTTCAGGAGTGTCAGCTGTTATTATCACATGAGTATCTTTTATGAATTGAGTAGTTTCAACATTAGCTAATAAGGCATCCGTCATTTTAGTATCTCTTCCTTCTAGATTGACGTTCACGTCCCTATACAATTCACTCACTTCTACCTCTTCATTTGTCTCCTCTTCGTCCAGTTCTTTTCCCTCAATATTGTCTCCTTGAGTTACTTCATCATATGTTTCATCATCAGTAGATTCAAAAATAGAAGGTGTTTAAACCCTCAGATATTAACCCTCTTCTTCTTTATCTTCTTTATCTTCTTCATCTTGTCTTTCTTCCTCATCGTGAGTGAAGAACTTGGGATGAACAAAGTCATCACCATCATTGTCTGATTCAGTCTGTTCATTATCATCATCTTGACCATCATCATCTTCATTATCAGCATTGTCATTATCTTGATCATCATCATTTTCACTTATATTTACTTCAACATCATTGTCCTCGTCACTGGTCTTCCAAGAAATCTGCTCATCTTCATATCCATATGTAGGTACATCGGGAACCCGTGGTGAGACACCAGTTCCTTCATTTGCACCTGAACCACTGGCGTAAGAGCTGTGGAATTGTGTCTTGCTCCTTTTGGTGATAATTTTCATCTGTTGAGCCCCAGACAATGCAATTTTTGATAAGGTCTCTAATCCTTAAGGTAGTTTCTTCTTTCCTGATTTAGCCACCTTAGCTGTGGCTTTGAGTCTTTTACCTAGAGAAGTTGTAGGGGCTTGATCAGTCTCCTCTCTGATCGATCTCCGTACATACTTTGGTTTTGAAATCACCTTTCCAGTAGCAAAATCATGGTAAGTCTTGTACGCATCCGACTCTTTCATTGCTTGATTAGTTAGATTAACAAGAAGTATGGCACCGTACTTTTTAACAGTTTCATGCTTGGGGATGAATCTTATTGTGGTGAGAATAGGGTCATTATTAGCCATGTGCCAGTCCACCTTGTTTCTTCTTGGAATTGATTGATCTTTTGACATGAAGTGGTTGATAATGACTTTGGTGAATCTTGGATAGTACATGTCTTTGTTCTTCTTTGACACCTTGTTTTCGATTTGATAAACTAAGTTTTCCCATAGAAGGTAGACATAGTCAACCTTATTCTGGTTATACATCCCCCAAATGATTTTAGCCCGAGAGAGATGAAGTTGATCGAGTCTAGTTGCTTTACCACTGAGACATTTGTTGATGATGGTTCCAAATGTTCTCCAAGGTTGATATAGAGTATCAACCTTGACATCAGAAAGTGACTTGATATCTCCAGGGTAACCAAGTTCTCTTATGAAAGCAAGAATTTCCTCTTCAAATGGAGGATCTTTAAACTTCTAGCCAGGAAGATTTGTAAAAATCTGAAGCATATCTCTGAAAGTTTCCAGATCAAAAGAGTAATTCTTTTTGTTCATCTTGAATTTGATGCAGTGCTTGTGATAGGAAACAGTAGCCCAGAATTCATGCTTGTAGATGGCAGGAACACTTACAGAGATCAAGAACGCTTGATAAAATGGTGTAAGAGAAAGAACGTCCAAAGCAACTTGAAAAGTGGGTTCCTTGGGCTTGAATGTAGTGCTCAATCTGTAGTTACAATTCCCAATCCTTAGACGTTGTTCTCGTGGAACAAGAGCATCATCAAGGGCTTGTTGTTGTTCTTTTATGATACTCATGATTTTACTAAGAAAGAGTCAATATAGTTTATATATATAACCAAGTTTATATAAGACACTATAGAGACCTATTCACGCTATGGTACTTAAGGCATGCAACACATTTAGAGAACTAATCATGGAAGGGGTGAACTTAATTTGGCTTAATGGGTTATGGCACTTATGTAACATACTTAGACTATCTAGGAATCTCGTTCATTCTAACTAGTAGGGATTTAGATTACCTAAGTCTTATTTTAGTTATACTAGTTAAACCCATTTTTAACTTGATTAGATACCAAAGATACCCAATTTTAAATTTGCTACCTAAAACAAGTTTTTAAGTTACCTCCTAATTAAAATCTAAGTGTTTAGCCTTTTGTTTCCTTTAATTAGAATTATGAATCTTGAAAGTTAAGTGTAAACTACTAATTCGGTCACTATTGAGAAACTGCAAGTTTGGTCAATACTGAACATTATGAGTCCGGTCACTATTGTTAAACTGCGAGTTCGGTTAATTGATGGGAACTGCAAGTCCGATTGAAACAAAGACTTGTCAATTCAGTTCACAAACTAAAATGGTTTTAACCATGTTTTTAACATCAAAATTCAGTCATATAGCATCGGAGTATACGCCTTAACATTGTTTTGCATCACATAGTCACATATTCATCAATTAATGATTCAAACGAGCAAGATTTTCATAACATTCAAAATTACCCATGAACATACACTTAAGATTTGGA
>BQNB010162923.1:0-14502 GCA_026074375.1 Tanacetum coccineum | reverse complement strand
GGGGTGAGCGGAACAGGGAGTCTACTTGACGCGGTTCAACTAACGGACACTCTTAGAACAGCTGGAGTAAGAAGTCCCCAAGTGAGCGTATTATGAGGAACCGTCAAGCACATCCGGCAAGGATCAAGGATGATCTCGTTGGTGCATAGCTCAGGTTAGAGTAAGGTGCCATCGGACGTCCAACATGCAGTCTTACGATCGGGCATGAGTGTCCGGAAGTTGTCATTGTATACTCCCGCAAGTCGAAAGGCAGCGGGGAAGGAGAAAGAGACTGGGCGAGATCTATCAGAAGGGAATTCCCCATACAAATAGAGGCGCCTATAAAAAAGATACTCCGAAGGCTTCGGGATCGAGGTCTCATTAGCCAAAGAAAACCCTGGATAATCCACATGGCCTGCTTGATGAACGTCAGCAATGGAGACATCGTAAATTGGTCCGCAAGCATCGCGATAAATCCTCTGTTCTAATACAGGTGCCGCGACAACCTTTACCAAGTCCGAACGATTATCAACCTCTAGATCCGCTGGTCTGCAATATTCACCCTGGCCCATAAGCACAAATCCTTGGTGCGGAATATAATCCCAAAGTACTCCAAAGACTCAAATATAGTAAATAAAGAAGGCGGTAAGACCCTTGCAGAGTTCCCTAACAGCATAGAGCTTGGGAAGCTCGGACCCGGTCAAGATCCGAACAACAAGGAGCACTCAACTACTAGTCTAGTCTAGTAGTCATTTCTTCTGTTAGTTGCGATGCAAACATGCCTTTACTTAACTTATGAGATTAGTTGAGTAGGCTTGCCTTAGTTGTCTGCTATAAGATAGCTAGTTTTGGGGCTTTCGACATAAAAAAGCCTATCCAGCTTAGCTTCGCTATCGCTCATGACTTGTATTGTAGTCGGCCCGGAATGCCTCTGTACTCTTTCTAATGCTAATGTCTTATTCCTTAATTCATTTTTGATTTGAGTTGCGGTAGCTTCCGCGCCAGCAAGATAGGGCTCAGCCAAAGCCATACTAAGCGAGAAAAGCCCCTTTCTATCTTCTTAGTCATAGTCAAGCAAGTTTTCGCCTTTATTGAGGTAAACAACCTTGCTAATAAAGTGGCAACAAGCACCTTCTTTCTCAAAGTCAACTTTCTCCCTTCTTGCTTTAGTTTTCAATAAGGCTCGCGCAGGGGCGCTCACCTTTTTTGGCTCCTTCCCGGCCCGGAAGTTCGCTTCTGACGACTAGCTTCTACCGCTAGCGCTTGGACTTGGAAGCAAGCTAAAGCTACCTTGAATCAAATCAATCAATGAATGAAAAAAAAACCGCTTACCGAGAAATAGAAAGGAAGGACAAGTTGGTTTGAGGACCCGTTGGTCAAAGGAAAGGGGGTCCTGATTCCGGGACGGAGCCGTATGACGCGGGAGTCTCACGTACGGTTCCTTTGAGAAGGGTGTGATACCACCACCTATCAGGCCCGACGAGCGGTCCACGGAGCTGCATCCCTACTCACCTGGTCCATGCACATCGCTCTCTCCAGGAGGTTGGCCGCCTATCCTAGATCTTCCCATTTCAAATAAGATCCCGGGCTCGATCCGGTTTAGTATCAAGGTGATTCTTTTTCTGTTCCTATATATATGGGTCCGTGCAGCATTTCCACGATATCGTTATGATCAATTAATGGGACTTGGCTGGAAAGTGTTCTTGCCTCTATCATTAGCTCGGGTAGTCCCCGTTTCTGGTGTTTTAGTCACCTTTCAATGGCTCCCTTAATTATGTGCGAGGAATTGCCCTATTGAGTAATGGGAAGCGGGCTACTCCCCGAAAATGCCCCGCCCCTAGGTTCATTTGTCGTTGGGGCTCAAAATCTTCCTTGCTCGTTCCTAGGTCTTTTATTCCATTATTTTGGATCGCCGTATTATTTCACTCACTGAGTTCTGTAATTCATTTCTCTTTTCTGAATAGTTGGTTGTGTTGGATGATTGATGGGTAGTCTTAAATTTAGGTTGTTTTTCAAAATATGCACAAATCCTTTTAGGTTAGGTGATGTAAGCTTCATTTAAAGTTTTCCGGCTTTTTTCGAGCTTCAAAAAGGCTTGAATTATTGTTTATCCGTTCAGGTTTTCTTCATTTATTGTTCCATTTCATCTATGCGGTGTGATTTCTGGCTTCTGTTATATTTTGATATTTCTTTTATTTTTCTTCCTTTCTATTGAAAAGGAGTCCGCTTTCTTCGCACTCATGAAAACAACCTGAAGCTGGAGGGACCAGGAACTAGTGGGAGTGGGAGCCAAAATAGGGCAAGAGCACTGGAAGTCACAGTAGCAGGCATCATATTCAGTTTGGCGCTAACGGAATCCATTTCGAGCAAAGGTATTCTCATATAACGGACAAGCCGGATCATGAAGAAGGGGTAAGTGGGCGGGCAAAAAAGGGTTAGTTCAGTTTTAAATCGACGATTCGTTCCGTTTTTTAAAAGAAAAAGGGGTAGTTAAGAGCATCAATTTCGCCTTTTATATCTTATAGAAAAGAGAGGATAGAAAAGAGAGGAAGTCTAGCGCCGGTCCTAAAAGGAAGATGCTTTGGGGCATTCGGTAACTACCTAGTATGCTATACTCTCTCCCGCCTTTAAGGACTCACGGCAGGAGAGCGATGAGTCCGTTCCCTCACTCCCACTAAAAGAAAACTCAATGCAAAACCGCTCGGGACCCATCCTCCAATGGGGCCCTTCTCTCAATTGTCGATCCTAACAGGGAGCTACATTTCTTTTTTTGATTTAGCGTAAGTAGAATTCACATAAGTAGTTTAAGTAGTAGCGCGTTACCACCCTTAAAACCCTAGGGGGGAATCCTTTATTCTCAATCAAGATGCCTCAACTGGATAAATTCACTTCGAAATTGATGTCGGAGGGTTTTTCCTCTGTTCGGGACGGCTTTATTTGTCGGACGTTTTCTAGGAACGGACGGCTGCCCCAGAATTTCCACCATCATAACTTGATTCTGACTTTTAGTCACTTTAATCCTGATTTATCGAATGAGAGTTTCGAAGAGAAAGAAGAGTTCTTTTCTTCGTAATTCTCATTCTCATTTGCTTATTCTGTACTTTAGCTAGATCTTTTTTTTTCTCTGCTGGCAGGAATGACAAGCGCTTTAATTTGGCAAGTCTCTTCCGGATCGAGTGAAAGTGGAAATGCAACAAGTCTTCCGGCTTTGGAGTCTTCCTCGAGCAGTGAATCATTGGCTACGTTTAGAGCCGAAATAGCTGCCGAGAGAACGAAGCTGAGATTTATGCTCGCATACGAAGTCTCCAGAGCCGTGATTACTACAACCTTCCTCCCCAGAATAATCCTGGGGAGTATGAGGACTGGTTCTGAATGTCGCGTAACATCATCTTCAAGCAACCTCCATCGTACCGGTGCGACCACTAAAGAATTGCTTATACACTAAACAGCTGCTTATATACGCTTACTAAAAGACTGACTTTTATTCATATTCAATTCATTAGGCCAGCGTGAAACTAAGAAAGATAGATGTGCCTAAGGCGTAAGCAAACTGTGCACGCTAAGAGAAGAGGAGAGATGTTCACAATGACTACCACAAGAAAGCCGCCCCTATCTCTAAAAGGGCCCATCACTTCGTTCGTACCTTCTTGGCTTAGGCTTGCAACTTCACTTACTTTATGGCCTTGCCGCCTTTTTCTAGCAGAAGCTAAGCGCTTGAAAAGCGCGCTAAGAAAGGTTGCTTCTGTCGGCCTTTATGTGCAACAGTCCACCAGTAGCGGAAGATAGGGTTACCGTACATACAAGAGTCTTCCAGTTCTTACGGAAGCTCTTTCTTACCAGTCAAGTAGTACAACAGCTGTATCTTATCTTATAGCCCGGCGCGGCGGGTCTTTTAATTCAGTAGATAGAAGAAAGTATTAGATAAGGAGTAGGTGAGTGAGTCCTCGCTGACCTGAGCGATTTCGATCACCTAGCAGGCCTTTTATTTGGTAGGTAACATCGCCAAAGCGTATCATCAGATTTGACTACGAAGGAAGGAACTCGGCAGAAGATCGGTCTGCAAGAAAGGCCTACTTATCCACGGGTTCATTGACAAAACCGCCGTAGGAATGGAGACCTTTCAATAGAGCGGAGGCGAACTGATCAACGAGAAAGAGGCCCTACTCACTACAAAGGAATACAAAGCCGACCTGATTCCTATTACCAAGACATAAAAGGGAGAAGCACATACCGAAACTATATCTAGAAAGGCCTTATTCGTTTCGTTTTCCCTATTGTTCTTCCATACCATCTTAATCGAAAAAAAAGGGGATGTCCGCCATATTTAGAATCTTTCATTTCTGCTGTGTGCTTCCGATTTACTATTCTTTCGTACATTCTCTCTTTAAACCCACGCGATAGGTCAGCGTGAAGCTAGAGCGGCGCGGAGAAGGAAAGGCCAGCCTAATGGGAACGAGCAAGGACGAAATGACAAGATGAGGTGCCCTGGGCACCACCTCCTAATAGAAAGAAGGTCGAAGTCTGCTTTTTGGGCCTGTTAGCATTACCTAACCCGTCCCCACCTTCGTCGGGCGGTGGCTTTGTGATGGGTGTGCGCCAGCAGAAACATTCGGGCTTGAAGCTCTCTACCTGTACAACGAGCCGTACAAGCTGATGGCTGTTGGTCACGACAACTACAAAAAAAGCTCCAATGAAGATGAATAGTTCACATGGAGGAGTGTGCAACTTTATTGTTAGGGTGATCTTAGGCAGTCGTGTGCGACCCGCGTCTTAATGTGCGACCTGTGGCCCACGAGCCCTCCTGATTAGTTCAGGGCGGGCGCGTGAACTCTGATTCGATCCGGGTATTCAAAACATATCCCGCCGCAGATGATGCTTCCATATGACTCCTTCACCTTGATAGGGAAGGTACTAAGTTCATGGAGAGCTTTAAAATAAATAAACGATCTTGATAACAAAAAGTGGAAATGCAACAAGTCTGTCGGCTTTGGAGTCTTTCTCGAGCAGTGAATCATTGGATACGTTTAGAGCCAAAATAGCTGCCGAGAGAACAAAGTTGAGATTTATGCTCGCATACGAAGTCTCCAGAGCCGTGATTACTACAACCTTCCTCCCCAAAATAATCCTGGGGAGTATGAGGGGCTTGTTCGCGATCACTTGGATCAAGCTCTTAATGTTCCCCATTATAGGAACATCATGGATATGGAATATTTTGAACTCACAGTATTAGAAAGAAAGGGTCTATTGCAAGATAGGCTCTTCAATCTTATGCTTGGTGAGCAAAATCTTTCTTGTATCACGAATATCTGGAGGGAGGCGTACGACTTCCTTGAGGGTAAGGTGGAGCCGATAGGCTCTTTGCAACATTCCTTTTAGCGGGATATCATGGATGGGAGTCTGAATTTCTTTATTTAGGATATAAAGCAAAGCAGTAGAAATTTACAAATATACTATGAATTCTACTCCCACTTTACCGATGAGGGATTTCGCCTTAAGTTCGGATTACCCCTACCTTAAAGCTCACTCTTGATTTTTGGATCAGACCGCTCTTGGTCTTCGAACTAGTCATTAATGGTCGGCTTCATTGGTACCCTTTCGGTATGCGTTGCAAACACTTTCATTTTGAGTGTCTCATCTTCTCTATAGAAGTAAAACTTGAACGGATAGAACAGATGGTGCAACTACATAACTTTTTCTTTTTGCATTACTTCCATGGTGGTGCCTCGTGGCACAACAGCACCCGTACTATTGAAATGGTTCATCAGTAGAGATGTTCCCACAGGTGCCCCTTCTACTAATGGTACTATAATTCCTATTCCTATCCCTTCATTCCCTTTTTTGGTCTATCTACATTATAGGAAATTCGTATGCTCCACGAACGGAGCAAAAAGTGGAGTCTTGGTCAGAGCAAGCCGACCTATTCTATTACTATACATAATTGGGAGAAGCTCATCCGAAACTAGAGCTTGAAAGGCCTTATTTCGTTTTGTTCCTGTTCTTCATTTCCTTCTTATCGAAAAAAGGGGATTTCTCATATTTAGAATCTTTCTGCGGTGTGCTCCATTTACTATTATTTTGTACTTTCATCTCTTTACCACGCGATAGGTCAGAGAAGCATGAGCGGGCGCGGATAAGGAAAGGCCAAAGACTTCAGCCTAACGGGAACGAGCAAGGAAGAAATGACAAGATGAGGTGCCCTGGGCACCCCCATTTAGAAAGAAGGGTCAAAGTTTTTGGGCCTGTAGCTTTACCCGTCCCCCCTTCGTCAGGCAGTGCTTGTGTGGGGAGTACGCCAGCAGAAATCGGGCTTAAAGCTCTCACCTTACTAATGAGCCGACAGCTAATGGCTGTTGGTCATGACTACTACAAAAAAGCTCCAATGAAGATGAATATTTCACATGGAGGAGTGTGCATCTTTATGTTGGGTGTTATTCTATCGTGCGACCCGACGGCTTATGTGTGACCTATGGCCCATGCCTCCTATTTGTTCAGGGTGGGCGGCGTGAACTCTGATTCGATCCAGGTATTCAATCCTGCCGCTGAGATGCTCAGTTGACTCCTTCACCTTGATAGCAAGATGGCTTATTCAATAATTCATGCATAAGGGTAATGAACATTAGATGAACTAATGCGAATGGGTGTAAGCCTCGCTTCTCGGAAACACCCAGTGCTGACTACACTGAGATACACGAAAGCGCAGGTAATGTCAGTTGGCAAAGTGGCATTAAGCATCCCAAGCGATAAGAAAAGAGAGGTCGTGATGATATCATCTACGTCCGTACCGCTCCTCGTGGAGTAGATCCCGCATCCAACCAAGTCTTTGACCAGGGAACGGGATAATTCCCACTACCGCTGGCAGGCCAGCCGGGCCGTGAGCACGGTGGGGACGGGCTTCCCAAAAAGCCAGCCCGGGCCGGGGTCAGTATAGAATGAAGGGGACGGCCCTAATGTTGTGTTGGCAAAGCCAACTTCTTGGGTTTCGGGCGGAGAAAAGCGGACGTGGGGACTCGGGTCGGGGCGCAGCGTAACTAAGGGATTCCATTTAGGGCGAGACAAAATGGGCGGGCACGGGCGGTCTGGTGTCCGAGCCGATTGGTCAGACGACGACTACTTCACTTATTAGATTAGTATTAGCCGCCTGTCCCGGAATGGGATGGAATAGAAAAAACGGGAATCGCTATCGGGTCGGTTTTTTGGGAGGGATAAGCTTGTGAAGAAGGAAGCTTATCCCCGCCCCGACTGTCAGCTGCTGGCTCTCTCCATCTCTCCTAAACTTCCCCCCGGTTTCGGCCCGAGCTGTATGAGGCAGAAACTCGTCCCACGTACGGTTCGGAGGCCGAGCCCCACCCCAGCAGTAAGGGTGCGGCTTAGGTTAACTAACACAAAGAAGATACAGTTCACTCAACGATTGCCTTTGGGTTCCGAACTCCATATGGGGAAGGAGCGTTGTTGTTTGCAAGGTATCGATTATTTACATGGACCCACTTCTCATTCAATTTGTGGGAATTTTCTGATCTATAAACCCTCCCTAACTAACGATCGGCTCATGTTTGAGGATGATGAATCACTTCGTGTCGACCTGTTGCCAATAAACTTTCCGGCCTCATATGAGAATGGAAAACTGGAGCATTTTCTGCATCGGTGGATGAAGAATCGCGAACATAAGAATTTCTGGTTGACCATGTTCCCAGAAAAAAGATACTTTCAAGAAACGACGAACACGACTGAAGTGGCTATACATACAAATCCATTTACGGATCTATATGCTCCGATTGGAACTTCCAGTTCCAGAACAGGTGGCTGGTATACTACCATAATGAAACTGCCTTTTATTTTTTTTATTCGGATCGGATTTATGTTGGCTTCGTTGGGAGGATCGCGTAGTTTGTTACGTCAGCTCCAAAAGGATAAGTTGCCTTGGAATCGAGAAAGTTACGTGGAGTTCATAATTGCATAAAAGGAGTCAAAGTCAAGTAGTGGCTGCGGCGCGTTGAGGCACTTCTTCGACGGTTCCCGTACGCCCGGCCTGCCGGCCCGCTCTGAAGAATTCATGGGTCGGCAGGCGGGCGAGACAGAATGGGCGGGCACTACTAACCAAGCCAAGCCCAGTTCCCGCCGATAGGCGCAGGTAGCTTGCTTCCAAGCCTTGCCTTATATGATAGTTGTGGCCATGGCCCGAAGGAGCCTTAAGCACTTGTACAATGCTTCAAGTCAAGGCTCCCTCCCACTCGTTGCCCAGAGCCTTGACTTTCCATGTTTTTAGTCAAATGCGCGCTAGCGCGCTACAACTAGCACTTTTTTCTCTGATAGGCTCGCTTCTTCAAGCTCCGACCCTTATTGAAAAAAAAAAAAGCGCTAACGCGCCTTGACTTTTTTTTATTATATAATACCTTCTTTCTACTTCTTTCTCAAAGTCAAGCAAGCAACCTTTCGCCTTTCTTTTTTTGAGGAGATATAAAAAGAAGCAACCTTACTAAGCAAACGTAGGCTTGGGCTCGAAAGCAAGAAGCAATGGCTTTCGCGCTTGTTGGAGCTATTAAGCATCTTAGACTATTCCATTCCATTTTGAAGCTGGACAGAAAAGTGGAAACTTTCCGCGGGATCCTCTTTCTGCGGGATGCTCTTTTGCGCTACGATGGACTTTTTGACTCTTTAAGTGCGCCACTCCTTCTTTTGTCCTGTATCTGTAGCTGCTTTTCCCGCACTCTCTTTTATCCCGCCGAAGGTCCCCCTTACGTAATAGGGGTTAAGTTAAGGGGGGTGCACACCGTGGTCAAATCTGCATGAAAAACCGCGGGGAATCATTAGTATTAAGTATTATGCTCCCGCACCCCCTATCTCTTAAAGGCTCTGCGCTCCCGCATTCTGATTGATCCTGTGCAATGTTGTAATCCTGCTGTTCCTTTATCCCCCGCTCCGCAGCTGCTGGAGACTTAGTCATATTTTGAGCCTTTTGCGGTACTGATTGATGTTATGGGGGATTACTTGGGTTGGCCGGACTGTTTGTTTGCGAAGGCCGAAGGACTTAAAAATGAGGTTTTTGGTGTTATTGGACAGAATTGGTGCCGTTTTCCCACGCCTCATTTTCCATAATATGATTATGAGCTGCAGAACGCTTGAAGCTGGAATTTGAGCATTGAATTTGGAACACAGGCCAAACTACGCTCCTAGGCTCCCTTCTTCGAGGTTGATTCCCCCAGATCAAATGACAAGGAGCCAAAAGCGAAGATGGCAGCGGAGGAATCTGATGGCTAGGCGAATGGGGGGTTGAATACTCCGAGTCAACAGGGTTGGTTGGAAAGCCTAAGAAGAGCCGTGATAAAGAACAGTCTCGGAATAAGGAGCCCGAAGGGAAATCAAAGCGGGATATGGATCAAATCCTCCTCCCCCAAAATGTACCAAACTCAACATAGATGGATCAGCTGCTATGGGAGAGAGTGCAGGTGGTGGTATCCTGAGAAAGAGTTAAGGTCCAATTTTTTTTCCTTCTCTTCATTCTATCACAATGGTACTAACATGATGGCTGAGACTAGAGCTCTCAGAGATGGGTTCAAACTATGTTCTGATAAGGGCATCCAAGTGAATGACATCGAATCTGATTCCAAAGTTATGGTGGACTCCATCCTTGGTCTTATATCCACCCCTTGACATGTGCTTTACTTGATCAGAGAATGCATCAGCTTATTGTCTTCTGGCATGATGGTTTCTCACATCTATAGACAAGGCAACTCAATTGCAGACAGACTGGCTTCTCATGCTTACTCTCACAGGTCTGATTGCATCGTTGAAGCGGCTTCTTTTCTCTTGCAAACAAGCCTACTACAATGACAAGGAAGGCCTTGACTCTTATTCCTGTTCCCGGAATGCTTTCTTTCATCAAAGTCACGTAAGAAATAGAAAACGTACAACTCGTACAACTAAAGGCTTGTCAATTCTTGGTGTAATACTCACTCGAAAATGATGGGTGTCAGAATTTCTCACTTTTCAGGCAGTCTCATCCGTGTAAGAATTAGGAATTCCTCTTCCAACTCGTCCCAGAATGGGCGTTATGGCAAAGAACAAGAAGAAAACAAAAGGGGAAATTTGTCCAATAGTCACAAATGGTGCCTCCACAGGTTGACATCCGATCCAACCTAGTAGTAAGCGATCCGCCAAAAGCAACCAAAATATTCCTTGGTGAATCGGGCGAAAACTTGAACTACGTACATACATACTTTTAAAAAAAGGTAAAGCCAACAGACATATAAAAACTGGTGCTATTGCGGCTACACCTCCCGCTTTGTCAGGTATACTACGAAGAATGGCATGGATCGGTAGGAAATACCATTCCGGTACAATATGAGGCGGGGTGGGCATCGGATTAGCAGGTATATAATTGTCGGGATGCCCCAAAACATTAGGAGCATAAAAAATAAAAATGGAAGAAAAGATAGCAAAAGCTACCCAACCTACTAGATCCTTTACATAAAAATAAGGGTAAGAAGCAATTTTATCCATCTCTGAATGTACACCCAATGGATTATTTGATCCATATTGATGCAATGCGGCCAGATGAAGAAGACTGGCGCCTACTAAAAGAAAGGGGAGTAAATGATGAAGACTAAAAAAACGATTTAAGGTGGCATTGTCCACGGAGAAACCACCCCAAAGCCAAGTCACTATGGTATCTCCTACTACAGGTATGGCGCTAGCTAAGCTTGTAATTACTGTAGCCCCCCAAAAGCTCATCTGACCCCAAGGTGGTACGTATCCTATAAAAGCTGTCACAATCATTAATAGTAAGATTACAACTCCGACACACCGAACAAATTCCCTAGGACTGCTATAACTCGCATGATATAGACCACGAAAAAGATGAAGGTGAACCACAATGAGAAACATACTTGCCCCATTAGCATGCATATAACGGAGCAACCAGCCCCCTTCAACATCTCTCATAATGTGTTCTACGCTGTTGAAAGCTAGATCCACATGAGGTGTGTAATGCATAGCTAAAAAAACGCCAGTCACTATCTGAATGACTAAACAAATACCAGCTAACGGACCGAACCCCCACCAATAACTAAGATTGCTCGGGGTTGGATAATCTATCAAATGCTGATTAAGTATGGAGAATATAGGTTGTTTAAGAATCGATAATCGTTGGTTCCTTATAGTCATTTATTTTGATTTTTTAGAAAGAGAACTCTGGTTCCCTCACCTTTTAGCGTTCTGGGGCCTTTATATAAATAGAATATAAAAAAAAAGATATCAAATTAAAGTACCCTTAGAGTAGGGCGAAAGAAAGTCAATATGAGATTTGCGTTGGTTTTTCCAACGAAACAGTGAAAGATGCTGTTTTATCCTTATCCATGGATGGAGGGAGTGGATGGGGTCGCATCCGGGTATACGCCGAATTGCCTACATATCTTCTTCAAAAGAATCAGACCATTGTAGTTCAGTTAAAAAGACGTTTCAAAAAAGAAATCCATAGAGCAAGAGTATAGAGGAGAAGGCCTCCTCTCAATACCAGCTGACTATATGGCCAGGTTGTTGTAGATCAGCAAGCACCTCGGTGAGAAATGTCGGGTCTAGCACCCCTGCCTCATCCTCGCCAAGAAGCACGTGGTAAGTGAAGTATTCCACACTGATCCCCGAGGGGAGGTCAATGCCCATTTCCTCCATTCTACGTTCGAGCTCTTGATGGATTTGAGGCAAAAGTTCCTCAGAGGGCTGCCCCCGGAATGCGTCTGAATCAAACGGGGGACTAGACGGGAACGTATTGAAATCGGAGGTGGAACTACTTGGGGCCTCTGCTGAAAGACTTCGTTCAGATGGAGAAGATTCCGAAAAGGAAATCTCTACCCAATCTGAAGGGGAATATAGATTGGGAGCAATTGGATCAAACTCGGATCCATATTGGAAAATTTGAAGTCTTTGTTTCATTTTGAAATGGGTTCAATTTTTCTCTAGCACACCGCTTGCCTATTCCGACTAAGCAGCCCGGTGCGCATAAGCAAAACCAGAAGCCTAAAAGCATTCTAGTTGGAAGAAAGGAGGTAAGGTTTTCCTTACAAATGAAATGGGAATGGGGAAACTTTTTCATTCAGCAGAGTGTATAGCCTATATAAGGAGCGAAGTGCTGCTCACGTTACAGCTACTGTGTTGACTGTAACTACACTACGAGAATTTTCATTGAGCTCCCACAATCGATTCGTGAGCACAGACGATTTGATAACAGACTCTTCAAGCCTTGACTCATTCTAACGATATAGAAAGGGATCTCGAAGCGACTAGTCTGATCTGGTACGATGTAGGTTGGGGTTTTTGAGTCATAGAGAGTCTGTATTTTATTGGACTTGGCGAGAAGTGTTAAGAGCAGACGGAAGAAAAAGAGGATTAGGATGCTTATCTTCCTTCCTACACCTAACTTGGCTATCTGAGGCTAGAAGCTGCAAAGGGGGATTCCAGATGGGATGCTTTGGTGATATCGCCAAGAGATGGTTATTTTGACCCGATGGAGTTCTATTCTGCCCCTTCCTCTGAACCAAGAGGTGAAGACGATGCCGTGGCCTCTCCGAACGCTTTCAATGCTTGTTAAGTACACTATTCCGCTTAACTTAAAGCTCCTACTTGAGTAGATCTATGCTGCGTAAGCGCTATGAAATTATGGCTCTGAAGTAGCAGTTTAAGGCACAAGGGTGAGCGGTGTGGAGCTTGTGCGCGTACAAATTGCTTCTTAGGTTGCAGCGCGATAGAGGCTTGCTTGCTTAGTTAGCTTAGCTTTCTAGCTAGTTTTTTGATATAGCTATCTATCTATTACTCTACCTGTCCCATTAGATTGTCCTGCCTCTCTTTTATAGCTTTCAGCCTCATCCTTTGGACTTGGATTCTCTGTTGAATCGGTTTGTGCTCTTGCAAGCTTATCCTCTTATGGTTTTAAATCCGCCTAACTTGGCTATCGCTTGTCAGCTTCAGTCCCTGTTGATTCGGTTCTATCTGCTGATTTCTGGTTCCACCCTAGGATTCTTCCTTCAGTCCGAAAAGCCACTGATGCAGCTAAATCAGCCGATGGTGTGCAACGTTACCGGGTCATTCTGTCGGTTTTAAGAGCCTAGGCAACCGGCAAAGAAAGACCGTTCAGAGTCGCAGTCACGCTCATAGCAAGCAAGAAAGATGGGGTAAAGGGGCGGCGGGAAAGAAAAGTGCAGTTTATAGAGTCGGAGAGCTAGTAGAGCTCATAGGTTTCTACCTGTGACTAACTTAGTGTGCTTTTGGTAGCAGCAGCCATACCAACAATCTATCTTTCGTAAATAAGCACTCGCATTACGGTGCGAGATCTGCCAAGCTAAGCTCAATCACAACCCACCGGCTCAAACAAAGGCTGGATCGGTTCACTGAACGCCAACAAAATATAGCAAGTCCTCTATAGGTACACGAAAGCCACAGGTC
This sequence comes from Tanacetum coccineum, assembly GCA_026074375.1. Lineage (NCBI taxonomy): Eukaryota > Viridiplantae > Streptophyta > Magnoliopsida > Asterales > Asteraceae > Tanacetum > Tanacetum coccineum. The sequence continues at coordinate 1,092 of BQNB010162923.1, read as the reverse complement.
CCTCTAGAAGCCATGATCCATGGGACGCGCAAGTCCCACTAACAGAAAGAGAACTAGACGACTCAAACTCACCAGCTCACTAACGCAATCTCTGAACAGGACTTTCGTCAGTTATTTCAATAGACTTGGCAGACCAAGTTTTCGAGGGAATCGGGGCGAGGCAATTAGTTGTTAAGGTCGAGCCGGTGGCGCTAAGGACCTTCTTGAGTTAAGCTAATCTCATTTCCTCGGATTACAATTCTGTGGGTAGTTTAGGGCGAACCGACGCATTTCCTATCCTGAAGGGTCGAATGGATGTAATCTCCTATTTTGTCAAGCCGAGCTTGCTTTCCGGAACTTCTTATTTGGGATGTCCTCCGTCTTTTGGTGCACAAGGGCTAAGATGATTCTTTTTTTGATTTAGAAAGAGCCCGCTTTCTTTAACCCTCCCGAAGAGAAAGTTCTTCTTTACACGCATCGGGGAGAATTGCCGGGAAAATTGCTTAAGGATGAAGGTATCATGCGATTACAGTGAGATCTCAGATCGAAGAAGGGGGCTTTCCCTTTAACCAGGTGGGCCTCTTTGGGTGTGTACTTTTCTCCATTCTCTTAGATGAGAGCCGATCTACTTTGGTTAGCCGAAAAGACTCGTAAGGGAATCGGAACATACTAAGATAGCACAACAACGAAGGCAACCGATCCTTCAATTGGGCCATATCCATTCTTTTCAGCTTGTTCTTTGTTTGCTGCTGTTAGCTTTTCGGCTTCTTCCTTCTTCTTTGTTGCTGCTAGCTTTTCAGCTTGTTTCTTCTTTGCTGCTGCTAGCTTTTCGGCTTTCTCCTTCTTTGCTGCTGCTAGCTTTTCAGCTTGTTTCTTCTTCTTTGCTGGTGCTATCTTTTCAGCTTCTTCTTTCTCATTTGCAGCAGCTTCCTTTTTAGCAGCTTCTTTCTCAACAACTTTCTTTTCGGCAGCTTGTCTCATTTCACTGGCTTTGTCGGCTTCTTTTTCTTCTGCAGCTTCTTTTACTGATATTTCAGCATCTATTCTCATTTCAGTAGGTTTATTCTCTTCTTCAACATCCACCTCATTATTATCAGCACCATCCTCATTACC
>BQNB010162922.1:0-14502 GCA_026074375.1 Tanacetum coccineum | reverse complement strand
ACTGGAGATAACCTCAGAGAGTCTACTTTCCAGAAAAGTTGGCCTCGTGAGTTTTTATGGTCGGGAAGTGGGTCAAAAGGCCGTTACAAAATCAGTGTGTAAAACAATAACGAATTTCAGTTTTGGTTTTGATTTAAAAAAAAAAACTTAGACAATGAGTTAGAGGCTCAAAATCACGTGGAAGTTAGTTCATATGTTGTGTGAGTCCCCTAAATTTTTTTCTAAGGTCATAGTGAGGTCTAAGTTGGTTAACCAATGTCATACTTTTGAAAGATCAGATTCTGGACGAATTCTGGACACATTGGATTAAGGAATTTTTTAAGGGTATTTGTAAAAGGGTAATGACTTTGGAGAGCTAGGAGAGGTTCATAAGACATGTAAGTAGCATGACGAATTTTTGTTTGAATTATAGGAGTGTTTAAGTGGTGCGTTTAGGACGCGTAAGTGAGTATAAATTTCTGCTCAAAACCAAAAAATTTAAAGAGTAGCATTTAAGTATAAATGGCATATGTAGGAGTTGGAAAAGGTTTAAATCAAGTATAGAGCTATGGTAGATAGCTTAAATATCCATCATAGTTGAGGTTACATCATATTTGCTACGTGTTAGATTTTCCGTGAAGTTTGTGAAGCTTTAATGGAATCTTTTGGGAAGCAATGCGTCAGGTGAGTTTCATAGCCCCTTTTTCTTATGTTTTATTGGGGTGAAAATGATGCTATGTGTTAAACTGTTTTAGTTGCTGTGATTATTTGCTACGTGGTTATTGTTTCGTGATTAGTTCGGTTGGGAGTGGTCTTTACTACTCAACTCAAACCAACTGAAGGTTCGAAATAATACCTACTGATTTGTGTGATACGCTCCATGGCTTAGTGATCAATTGGAGTAGTTTGTGATGTGATTAGTTCGGTTGGGAGTGGTCTTTACTACTCAACTCAAACCAACTGAAGAGTTGAAATAATACCTACTGAATTGTGTGGAAAGACTCCATGGCTTAGTGATCAATTGGAGTAGTTTGTGATGTGATTTATTCGGTTAGGAGTGGTCTTTACTACTCAACTCAAACCAACTAAAGGGTTGAAATAATACTCAATGATATGTGGTCCAGGCCTAAGTATAAGTTCCAGCTGGTAGACTTTTAGGTGCGTAGGTGACATATGGACCGGGGGTAACGTTCCTACCTAGTTGTTGAAATGGATCGGGGGTAACACTTCCCCTACCCTAGTTTGTTGTAATGGATCTAGTGTAACTTTCCTACCTATTTAAGTGTATTTGCAATGTTACATAAGTTCATATTTTGCATAAAATGTCCTAAGTTTGTTTTGTTAATCACAGTAATTGTATTGAAAGGTTTGAAATTTGTGTGTCTAACCTATGCTCTCACCACCGTGTGTTTACATTGTTTAAGCAATCATTTTCAGGTGAGCTTAATGAGTGTGAAGATAAGCCTAAGTGGGCTAGAAGAGACCGTAGGATGCTTGGAGTTATTTATGATTTATGTTTGAATAAATGCGTCTGCATGAATTGTTTAGATTATGTTTTTGCATGTCATTTATTAACGAGACCTCTTTCTCATTAATAAAGACACCATTAGGTTTTGGGTATTGTTATGACACTTTGTGTCTTTGCTTTACTTTAATTTTCATTTTAGTATTCTCTATATAGACACCATGTATTGTGATGATATCCATTCTTGTTTACGCCTCGCGTTTCCGCCTTGGCGGGGTGTGACACCATTCAAAGCAGATTAATAGAAATTATTATTTAGTTCTTCATTATTTTTCTTAGTACTTGTGTTAAGATTCCACATTAACACATAGTATTCATAATCAGTGTTTCTACATAGTCAACTGTATTTATACATCTTGGCTATCATCCTTAATAGTCTGCAGAGATCTATTCAACAATGGACTCACACCTTTCCTAGCAACTAACCTTAGGTTTTACTCGAACGAGGTTGAGATCAAGTCATACATGTCTATTCCGTCATTAGAATGATCAACTTTAAGCCTAATTACCCAATTTACCTTTTGACTTGTTTCTCCTTAGCTCTAGTGGTGGAGATGTGTATCCTTGCCAAGCATATGATAGAAAACTAATCATGACCGAGCAAATGAGCGTACCAATTAAATGTTACACCCTAGATTAGTTGAGTGATCTGAGTGTTTTCATTTCCCATATTTTGTGAGGTGCTTAGTCTTGTATAGGTGATTAAACGAAAGAAATGCTTAACGGAAAAATCCTTAACTCCGGTTAGGATACATTTTTAATAAATTTTTAGAGTCTACTTGAGGACAAGTAGGATTTAAGTGGGGGGATATTTGATGACATCAAATAACGTTACATTTATACCATCATTTATCCCAAATAAATTACCCACTTTTATATAATTATTGCAAGAATTGATACTTAATTGCTTAAAGTTGTCAATTACAGTAATTACGGAGTGTTTTGTGAAGACGAGCTAAAAAGCGCACTTTTTGGAGCCTAAACAATGATATTTGAAGATTACTTATCTCTGACTACATACGCCGTATCCAGCAAAGAAGATACGGCGTATTAGCGCCTGGACTTCACAAGAAAACGCGTACGTGTAATTCCCAATACGACGTATCCTTCTATCTACATACGCCGTATCCAGCTGGATAAACATTCAAAGATCCTGTAATAAATATAATTTGGGAAAGATATATTTGATTGATTGTGAACGTAGCGCGCACTCCAAGAAAATTACCCCTATACGCCGTATTGACCTCATTCAATATGCGTATTCATTAATTTTCAGAGACTATAAATAGATGACTCAAAAACGAGTTTTCTGTGTGCAAAAATCATATTCTCTATACCATACACATAAAAGACAATTTTCTGAAGAAAAGAAGAGCAGCCAAGGTCAAGCATCGATCACGATTCCATAGAAGACACCGTGTATTTCTTATACTCTTGTAATCATTTAATTTTTAGTATCGTTTGGTAAAACGTTTAATTTACCTTGGTTATTTGATCACACTTGTATAATTACAATAGTTATGGGCTAATACCCTCGGATATTAGCCATCTTAATGAAGATTTAATGTTTGGTTTGTTTTAATCCTATTTCTTAATTTATCATTGATTGTTGAATTATGTTTATCACCTAATACTTGTATACATGTTTGAATATGCAACCTATCATTCAACTAGGTCTAGTGATACCTAACAAGTAATCTAGATACTGGGATAGCTCTCCATATCGTGTTTTATATTCCTGGACTAATAGGATCATAAATAATGTTCTATCTTTGCCTTTAAATTATAAGCTTAGTTAGACCGGCAGGTGACCTGTATGTTTCAACAAGTATGTTCTTAATTAATTGGTAAGAATAGAACGGTGAACTGCTAGTATATAAAATACCGTCAAACAGTAAGTGGGTAAAGTCCCGTTGGGCTAGGGTTTAACAAGATCACCATTGCTTTAATCCCTAGATAGATTATAATTAAACTAAAAGGATGCTTTATGTGGATACGTTAATTGTGACAGGATTCAACGTGTCTAGGTCTTAGGATGATGTCCCGCCTAAGTCTTAAGAATGATATGCCGCCTCGAGAGAAGTAATCATTGCACTAAACAAACAAACAAGCATTTAATCAAATTTAATATGGCTAATACAGTTTTCTATCATTTGGCTTGTACCGCTCTTTTATCTTCTGATTATTTTCTTTCATGCTTACTGTGTATTGAATTGATTATTGTCACCATAAAACCTGTGCCAGTATCTCAGGCTAAAAACCCCCCATTTATCATTAGAACTAGGTTTAGCATAGGTTTAACAAGTAATTAGAATTAACTAGATATAATTAGATTAACTAAAATACTAATAGAATATAAGGTTAACGACCTCGCTTTTAGTGTTCCGTACCCTACTTACCACGAACCTCCACCCAATCAGGTACACTGCCTGTTAAAGTGTTGTTTTAGGATAAGTCAGCTATATATAAATTTAAAACTTGGTAATCAATAAATTGACCCTACACGACAACACATTAGGCAACTACTCTGCTGTTGCTCCTCGTCTAGAGTATGGAAAATTTAACAAATGGAAAAAGCGTATGCTTTGCTATTTGACTGGAATGGAACCCTACTACATTCAATGTATTAAGGATGGTCCTTTCTAACCTAAAATGGCTGAAGGTGCCAATAAACCTGAGTCCCAATAGATCCCAGATGAGAGGAGGATGGTCAATTAAGACCAACGCCTTAAGAGCATCATTATATCATGTCTACCAGATGATATAATAGAGTCAGTCATTAGCTGTGAGACAGTTAAAGCTACATGAACTGACTTGGTTCACAGCTTTGAAGGTCCCTTTGATACCAAAGAAAATAGGATCATGGATCTGAAACTTGAGTATCAAACTTTTAGAGCAGGATCCTATGAGACTGTCTTACAGACCTACACCCGTTACAAAACCATGCTCAATGATCTTTCCAATGATGGTGTAACATTATCTAAGCACGAAATCAATGTTGGTTTCATGAATAGTCTCCTTGAGAAGTAACTCAGCTTCTCTCAGGGATTTAAAAATTCCAACCATACTCAGACCCTTGACCTTGTCGATATCTATAGAAGATTTGTCTATGAGGACAACATAATCTCTAGGAGATATCTAGATATAAAAAAGGCCCTACTTACTACTCCCCAAGACTCTCCCATATCAACTGCCTTCTTTTCTAACAACATTATGCAGGATTTTTAAGAAAATTCTGATGATGAGGCTGATGAGAGATCTAGTGAGGAGTACCTCAGAGATCTAGATATAGAATTTCATGAGAGGGCCCTATTGGATAATTCAAAACATTTTACAAAAAGGAAAAACAATTTTTCGAGTCAAAAAGCAAATCAAGACACTAAATGCTACAAATGTGGCAAGAAAGGTCATTTTGCAAGAGATTGCTTTTCTAAAACGTCTTAACCATATTACAAATCACCAACATCTTACACATCCTCAGTGTCAAAAGGTTTTCAACCCAAGTTTACCCTAAAACTTATTCAGTCTTCCTAATATGCTCAAAGCAGTCAGGGTGAACCAAAAGCCCAAAAGGACTACAAGGCTGAATACAAGAAGATGAAAGCTAAACTAACACTCCTTGAGGCTAGTCCTCCTAATTCTCAGCCCTCAAAACCCTTTCAATCAAAGAACAAAGGCCTTGCTGAAATGTTCGATTGGGATGAGGAAGAAGTATCAGATGATGAGGAAGAAACTAAGGTCAAGGTACTAATGGCTTTGGCTGATGATGACCTCTCTGTGGGAAAGAATCATGCACGCAATGGTGAATAGATAGACATCACCATGAAAAAGGTAAATATTATTCTATTTATGGATAAGGACTCAGATTTACAGAATTATCTCAAATATATCAACATTGACCTAAAGTATGTTGAAGAGCAGAGGTTAAACTTATTATCTAAAAATATAACAAAATTGTTTTTGAATTAAACAAGTGTAGAGATGATCAACTTGCGTTAAAACAAGCAATGCTTGAGGCTGTCACTTTTCAAATTCAAAACACTAAACTTACAAAGTTAAATCATGCTCTTCAAGATCAACTTAAAAAATAAAGAAAGGTCAATGAAAAATGGCTATATAGCTCAAATAAGGTTAGTCGATGCATCAGTGAGCAAATACCATACCAAACCAAAACATGAAAATTATTAGTGGTGAACAGCTCATTAAATCATCATCAAAAAATAATGCTAAAGACAACCCTTTTACTCCTGCCTCCCTGGATTATGACCATGATATGGTCCTAAAATCTAAAGACTGGGTTGAGAGACTCAACATTGACAACAAACTTCCAAACTTTAACACTGGAAGAATTCTAGTCCCTGAAAGTGAAGCTGTCCATGAGTGTCTTCAACTCACTGAGGCACCCTCTAACCCCGAGTCTTCAAAAGAATCAGGCTCAAAACCTCAAACTCCTCTACCTCATATGAAAAATATTTAGGGAGCTTCTCCAAGCTATGAGGTGATGACTTTGACCTACCAAGATTACTCTCTAAGGGATAGATCTAGTTTGGGAACAATGAAACACACAAAGCTTGAAACTCAAGATTCTTTAAACAAGAATGTTTCAGGACCTGTCACTGTTTTGACCCTGAACCAATCACTTATTCAGTTCCTACTAAAGTCAAAACAAATGACCAAGAGTCTAAAATTAAGGAGCTAACAAAACTGGTCTAAATGTTAATAGATGAGAAGATTAACTCCATTCAAAAGATCCAGGAACCTAAATCTATGTCCTTACAGCCTGAGTCATCAAAGTCAGTTAACTTATCCAAACAAAGTCAGGACTCTAAACCAAATTGCAAGAACCATGATTCATCTAAACCAGTTAGACCAAAACCCCTTCAGAAACCTAAGCTCAAATGTGAGCTCTGCAACTATACCAATCATTCAACTGACGGCATGAAATGCAAGAGAGGGGATCACAAAACCTAAGATCATGACATGTATATTGCATTATTTAGAAGTAGTCAAAACTATAAGGCACAACCTTATCAGTATGCATCTCCTTCTAAATAGATCCTAAAATTTAAGGCAAAGCCTTACCCACCATGCACCCACTGTGGCTTCAACAACCATCATCCTGATGATTGTAGAAATTACCTTGAGTGTGAAGTATGTGGAAGTTATGACCATTTTACATCAGGACATAATCTTGTCATTCAGGTCAGAGGTGGAGTACTAGCTGAGTCCTCTCAGTCTAGTGAGTCCTCTATTGGAGTGAGTTGCATAACTTGTGGAAGCAATATGCACTCAACCACGTACCACAATGATTTTGTAGATTTTAAGAGAGGTGAGAAAATTCAGGCTACTAAAGCTAGAGAGTCCACAAAAAGGTGGGTTCACAAGAGAAACTAACCAAGTTTATTATTTGTGTAGAAACACATCAGGGAGCCTATTTGGTACCCAAATAGTGGATGCTCAAGGAGTATGATTAGTGTCAAGAGTTATCTGCACAAATATGTAGAGCAACTAGGTCCTAAGGTAGTGCTTGGTGATAATTCATCTTGTATTACTAAGGGATATGATTTAATAAATTGTGGTGGTATCATCTTCTCTAAGGTAGCCATTTTAATGGTCCAAAATACGATCTAATTAGCATCAGTCAACTCTGTGATGCTAAATATATTGTTCAATTTGATGATAGGCAAGGAACAATATTTAATTCTAACAAGGAAATTATGTTGATAGCCCCTAGAAGAAATGATGTATATGTCCTAAACATGTCATCATTGACTCCAAATAGAGCCTGCTTCTTTGCCAAAGCCTCAGAAAGTGTAAACTGGCTATGACACAAAAGGCTATCACATTTAAATTTCAAGAACATTAATAAACTTGCTAAGCAAAACAAAGTTCTTGGTCTTCCTTCACTTGTTTATTCAAAGGATGAACCATGTTCTGCATGGGAAAAACTAAAGCACAAAAGAGCTTCTTTCAAAACTAAACAAAACTTCTCAATTAGTAAATGCTTGCATCTTCTTCATATGGATCTCTTAGACCTGTCAGTCTAATGTCCATTAATCATGAGAAATACACCTTAGTCATTATTGATGAGTACTCAAGGTACACATGGGTTTATTTTCTTAAAAAGAAGAGTAAGGCAGCTACAATGATTATGTCTTTTGTCAAGATGGTTGAAAACCAAAATTATGTTAAAGTCAAACAAATTAGAACTGATAATGGGACTGAGTTTAGAAAGACTAAGTTTGAGAGTTTTTGTGATGAGAAAGGAATTTCTCAGAACTTCTCTTCTCCTTATACACCTGAACAAAATGGTGTAGCTGAAAGGAAGAATAGAACTCTCATTGAGGCTGCTAGAACCATGTTGAATGGATTAGTACTCTTTAAACACTTCTGGATTGAAGCAGTCAGAATAACTTGTTACACTCAGAGAACAGATCAATCATTGTTAAAATACATGATAGGACTCCTTATGAGATATTGATGACATCAAATAATGTCACTTTTATAGCATCATTTATCCCATGTTTCTTACCCATTTTATATAATTATTGCATGAATTGTGTTGGGATTAAAAGACTTCTTGATGATCTTAGAGTTACTACTACTCATGTTTGTGTTACTGCTGCAAAGCTAAAGTTAGTGTTGTTCATTAACTTTAATGAAAAATATGCTAAGTAGTTAATGCTGCTAGTATAAAGTTAGTACTGCTAGTTCACAGTTACTACTGTTAGTATATATTAGTACTGCTAGTATAAAGTTAGTGTTGCTAGTGTAAAGTTAGTACTGTTGGTGAAGATTGAAGAAAATATTCAAACTAGTTACTACTGCTTGTGCTCAGTTAATGCTGATGGTGTATAAGTTACTATTGCTCAAAGATTAAGACTGCTGAAAGAGTTTCTACTGTCAGAGAAAGGATAAAGACAGAAGAAAGGATAAAGATTGTTTGGAGATTAAGATTACTTACGTGATAAGTATTAGTTATTTATAGAATAGATCATAGAGAATATTCTAAGTCTTAGGAATATATTGTAAATCGACTAGGACTCCTTGGTGTATAAAAGGAGGTCCTAGGGTATAGAGTTTAATATGTTGTTTATGATTTGATAAGTGTTATTCATAGCTTCAAGGTTTTGTAACCCTAATACTAGGAGAGTGTTCGTATCATTCTTAATAATATTGGAGCTTTTATTGTTTGTTGAATTGTGATCTTGTGTTACTGTTTCATTAAGAATTCTTCTAATATTAAAGATTAGATTCCGCATAATCTTTAATACATTTAACAAAGTTTCTACTATAGTTGTGTTAGATTTATCTAATATAAATAAACCTTAAACAAGCTTAAGAAATTTGATCTATTAAAGTTGGATCCAATAAGAGGTATCCTACAATTGGGACAACAAGTGGTATAAGAGCCTGTTGCTTTGAGAAACTTTGCTAGAAGATATGGATCAAGATTCTGCACATATGGTGGCTGCATCAAAAGTTCCCACACTTAAACCAGGTGAGTTTGAGTTATAGAGGATGAAGATTGAACAATACATCCAGATGATAGACTATGCACTTTGGGAAGTCATAGTGAATGGAAACATTGCACCTAAAACAACAGTTGTGGAGGGTGTTGAGAAAGTAATGGCTCCTACAACTGCTGAAGAGAAGGCTCAGAAAAGATTAGAGGTGAAAGCTAGAAGTACTTTAATGATGGGCATTCCTAATGAATATCAGTTAAAGTTGAACTCAATTAAGGATGCTAAGCTATTGATGGAAGCTGTAGAAAAGAGATTTGGTGGGAATGCAACTACAAAGAAGACCCAAAGGAATCTTTTAAAGTAGCAATATGAAAACTTTACTGCTCCAAGCTCAGAGATGCTTGATCAAACTTTTGATAGGCTTCAAAAGCTTGTGAGTCAGTTAGAGCTTTTGGGAGAAACAATTTCACAAGAAGATGTGAACCAGAAGCTATTAAGAAGCTTGTCACTTGAGTGGAACACACATGTTGTTGTGTGAAGGAATAAAACTGATTTGGATACAATGACCATGGATGATCTCTACAACAAACTTAAGGTGTATGAACCAGAAGTTAAAGGGATGTCTAGCTCAAGTTCAACCACACAGAACATGGCTTTTGTGTCCTCTTCAAATAACAACAATAAAGCACTAATTGAGCAGTTAGTACTGCTTAAGCAGTTAATACTACTAATGGAGTTTCTGCTGCTAATACTCAAGTTAATGCTTCTAATATTGACAACTTGAGTGATGCTGTTATTTGTGCATTCCTTGCTAGTCAACCAAATAATCCTCAACTTGCACATGAGGACTTGCAACAAATCCATCCAGATGATTTGGAAGAGATGGATTTGAGATGGCAAATGGCTATGTTGACTATGAGGGCTAGAAGGTTTTTGAAGAATACATGTAGGAAGCTTACTATCAAAGACAATGAGTCTGTTGGCTTTGATAAGTCCAAAGTGGAGTACTACAACTGCCACAAGAAGGGACATTTTGCTAAAGAATGCAGAGTTCTAAGAAATCAAGACTACAAGAACAAGGAAAGCACAAGAAGGACTGTGCCTGTAGAAACATCCACTTCCACAGCTTTGGTGTCATGTGATGGTCTTGGTGGGTAGGACTGGAGTGATCAGGAAGAGGAAGGACCTAATTATGCACTCATGGCTTACTCATCTTTAAGTTCTGACTCAGAGGTATCTAACAATTCAAATTGTTCAAAATCTTGTTTGAAAACTGTTGAAACCCTTAAATCTTAATATGATCAACTAAATAAAGATTTTAAGAAATCGGAGTTAATGGTTCTAGCTTATAAGTCAGGATTAGAGTCAGTAGAAGAGAAACTCGAAGTTTATAAGGCAAATGAGTCTATTTATTCACAAGATATAAAGGTCTTAAAATTTGAAATTAAAGTAAAGATATAGCTATCAGAGAGCTCAGGAAGAAGCTAGAAATAGCTCAAAAATAAAAAGATGGAATTCAATTTAATGTAGACAAATTTGAAAATGCATCTAAAAGCTTAAACAAACTCATAGAAAGTCAGATTGTTGACAACTGCAAGAAAGGCTTAGGCTATAATGCAGTTCCACCTCCCTACACAGGAAACTTCATGCCTCCAACACCTGACTTGTCTTTTACTGGTTTAGATGAGTTTGTTAATAAGCCTGTAATTGAGAACAAAAAGTTTGATGAAGAAGTGTCTAAGGTAGTTAGGAAGTCTAATGATTCTCCAATTATTGAAGATTGGATGTCAGATAGTGAGGAAGAAAATGTGTCTCAAACTAAAATTGAGAAGAAAACAGTTAAGCCTAGTATTGCTAAGATAGAGTTTGTCAAACCTAAGCAACAAGAGAAAACTGCTAGGAAAACTGTTAAACAAGTTGAGAAACATAGGCAAAACACTCACAGTCCAAGAGGCAATCAAAGAAATTGGAACAATATGATGTCTTAAAGACTAGGAAGCAATTTTGAGATGTTTAATAAGGCCTGTTATGTGTGTGGAAGTTTTGATCATTTGTAGGTTGACTGCAATCACTAGTACAAAAAGTGGATTCGGCTACACCAAAAAAGTGTGACGATATACATATAGTCACACATGCATTTTAGAATGTGTGTGACAAAAGGTCGTGCGGCCGGGAAATGTCTGTAACATCGGTTGCGAGCCGACAAGATGCAACAAACTTTTATCAGCCCACAGTTTATATTATTCACATTACACACACATTTTTTTAACTTATATTAACATGACATAGAAAAAATTTCTTTTTACAAAATTTAAGTATATAGCTGAACTAAGATTAAATAGATTAATGTTATTAATGAAGCTTCAAATTCAAAAAGTGTTGATTTAAGTTTAAAAATAGCACTTATTATTAATTAGGTGAGGAGCTTATGGGAGAAAAAGCCACAAATTACACTAATAAGGATCAAAATTCACAATTGTAGTATAACCGGGAAGCTGAATTCCCGGGTCGTTTCCCCAACGAGGCGTGAATGGACGGTCGAGTGACGTTTGCTATCAATGTTTTAATGGAACAAATATTATTGCTTATGTAAATCCTAAAAATACAGGAAAAGCAAATTAAGTATTCTATTTTAACAACAAGTCACAAAAAAATCAAATACAAAATTCCCTAAGAAGGCACTAAGTTATCAACTAAGTAATTAAACCGAAAAAAAATGCAAACTTAGTTTCTAAACCTCTAAAATGATAAAATAAAATTTTCTAAAAAGAATTATAATTTTCTGATTTGTAAATTAATTTTTATGAATTAAAAACTAATTTAAACTATTAAAAGTCCTAGAAAAATAGAAAATTAAACCCTAAAAATTCTAAAAAATGATTTTCTACTTTAGAAAAGTCTAAAATGTGATAAAAACTCAGAAAAGTATTTTTCACTAAAATTTATTATAAAAATCTATTTTATAAAATTAATTTAAAAAGCTTAAAAATGAAAATAAAAATCTAAAAATGATGAAAAAGATTTAAAACTTTGTAAACCTAAGACTATTTATTTTGAATCTAAAAATTAATTTTTTGTATTTTTCTGATTAACTTAACTATTTTTAATTGATTTTCCAAATTTTTAAGTTTCGAAAATTAAAGAAAAATAATAAATAAAGATGGAAAAATATGAAAAAAATGCACAAAAGTCCTAAATGTTGTCTAGAATCTAGGAAAAATAAGCTGGATAAACCAACTTATCAAATAAGCCACGATATATCCAAAATAAGCTGCGGCTTATTAATATGAAAATGGGCTCAAAAATGGGTTAAATACAATTTGTTTTCACACTCTACCAGATGAGCTATTGTAGCACAGTGGTGGAGTGTGTGTGTTATAAAGGGTTGATAGTGTTGAGGTCGGGGGTTCGAGCCCTGGCTCACCCTTGACCTCCACTTTCCCCTTTTATTTTTTTTGAAAACGTTTTTTGAAAACTTGAAGAAATGACAAAAATAAGCACTTTTGCTAACTACAACTTTTTATAGAAATCACTAAATAAGCCAGAAAAAGCCAATTAAGCTGACAGGCTTAGTTTTTTTTACACTAAGTCTAAATAGACTTAACTTTTTAGCATTTTGGAGCAAATAAGCAAGTTAAAGAGCAAATTAAGCTAAAACAATTAAAAACCTACACCTAATAAGCAAATGTAAACAAGAATAAGCCAAGAATATGGGCTAATAAGCACAAATAAGCCAAATAAGCCAAATAAGCCAAATGGCTTAAACTGCAGGCCACAGCCAAAAGGGGGACTTTTCTAGCTTATTTTTAAGCTAGAAAAAGGATCCTTATGGCATAAGGGCTTATATGCCCTTAAAGCTAGAACAACTAGCTTCTAAAATCAGCAAAAAGATTTGAGTTTGAAACTCAAATAAGCCATGAAAATGGCTTATGAAAAGGGTTGTTCACAAGGAATGGCCATTTTTTGGTTTTTCTTAAAGAAAAAGGGACAAAGAGCAGCCCTATGAATAAGCTAGAAAATAAGCTTGAAATTGAAAATTAAGCTAAAACAGATGGAGTCTAGCTTGTAATGAGCTTGTGCTCAAAATTTCAAAAGCTAAAATTAAGTTTTACTAACTGAAAATTGAGAAGAAATAAGGCAGTTTTATATTAAAAAGACACTTAACCAGATTTGGAAGAATTTTGACAAATTCAAAAGAAAACTTAAAGACACTTGACTACTCTATTTAGACACTAAAAGAGATACAAAAGCAAGACTCAAAAACAGGTTTTAAAGTCTAAATCAAATAAGCTCTTACTAAACTGTTTTGAAACCACAGATTTGAACATTATTTTAGAAAAACCTTAAAACAATCATTGAGAACTTAAAACTTGGAAAAATTGATTAAAAGCAACTTAAAAATGCTTGTCAAAGTTGGATTTATGACCCAAATGGTTTTATTAACCAAAATGACCCGTTTTGGGTCTTAACCCAAACACTCCTTTAAATCATAAAATCAAACTTTTAAGCTAAAACAACTTATGAACTTTATGAAACAAGACTAAATAACAATCATTATCATCTAAGAAGAATTAAAAACACAGATTAAGCACCATTTAAACAGATTATGAGCAAATACATAAAAATTGCTTGAAAATTAAATTTTTGCACTTACAAGAGGTCCATTGCCTCCCATGAAGCACTAAACCAATGGCCATCCAGTATATACCATGCTCCAAGTGAGTAGATTCGAATTTTTAAGTGATTTTTAAGAGAATGGTGCCTTAAACACTAAAAGCTATGAGGAAGCTTGTAAAGTTTAAGCAAGAATAGCTCATAAGTAAGCAAACAGAGCTTGTAGAAGCTTTTAACAACCATGTGACTTAAGAAAAATTCAAAACAGGATTTTGCTTAAAAACCTCAAATACTTCATTAATTGAAAAACTGCTAAGAATAAAAAAAATTGATGATCCCCCTTAAGGGCTTACAAAGGGCCTATTTATAGCTAAAAAAAGCTTCATTTCTTGGGTCTTCAAGCTGTGTTACTTCTGTGAGAGCAAACAGAGGTGTGTTTCTTGTGTGAGACAAAGTCCAAAGTCATCCTTGCCCTTGATTCCATATTTGTGCTTCTTTGACTATCATCACAGCCTTCGATTTTGCTCTTACCCAATGAAAAATTGTAGGATTTCCAACATGGCATGGCATCATGTGAGTGAGGGTGTTAGTGGGGGTGAGGGTGAGGTTTTACCCACTGAATAATCGGTGAAAAAGGTTGAAGAAAGGTGAATAGTGTTTGGGTTTTTGAGCTTAACGAGAATGATTATAAAAGGGGCAGGGGTGAAACTTTGGGAAAAAGGCAAAAGTGGCCCCTAAAGATGTATATGGTAATTGCAATATCAGTCCAAGTGGTGTGTGAACTTTTGGGATTAGCCAGGTTTGGCCCTCAAGGGTGTTTAAGGTTATTTCACCCAACGTCCTTGTGGTGATTGGTAGTTTTGGGAAGTTGGCAATTCTGGCCCTTGAAAGTGTAATAAGGTATAGCCTGAATGGTCG
>BQNB010162921.1:0-14502 GCA_026074375.1 Tanacetum coccineum | reverse complement strand
AAACAGTAGATGGCCAAATGAATGAAAAAAAGAAAGAAACAAATGTTTGAATATTAAGATGACATAAGACAATATACTTTATTTTTTGGGTCTGCAAACTCATGAAGCTGTATACAGGAAACAAAGGAAAAACCGAATACCTCTTCCTCAACAGTGGCGATAGTAGGGTCGACCACCATATCAACATCCATAGGCTCAAACGCGCTAAGGATTTCAAAGGCGATCTATTAATTATAAAAACCACGAGAACATTAGATTTATCTTTTAAACATATATCGAAGGCTAAAAAAATGATTGTACAATGTTGACCTCGGTTTCGCCAGGCTTGGATACAACAGTTTCAACCACTGGTTCAGCAACAACTCTTGCTTCCATACTTATATCGGCGTGTTCCATGTTATTATGATTATGAATGACTTCGAAATGCTTTATTTCTGTATGTGGAATATCAACTTATATAGTACACGAATTGAAGCTTGGGGAAAAAGACAATATAATTACTCGAAACCTGCACCATTGATCAAATTACAATATATCTGGCCACAATATTCAAATGTAGTCTGTATATTAGCAGATTTTAGTTCTCAATGTTCTTCACCTTATCGGACTGAAGCTTCTTTACGAGAGCATGCAATATCAAGGTTTGCTTGGTGTGAAAGTTTGTTACAAGAGAATTAAACATAAATGAATATAAACCCATAATCAGTATATCGTTATGGCATTGTGATCACACAAATTATTATTTAAAAATTCATAGTCTGTATGAGGATCATGAAAGTATGTGTAAGCATCATTACACAAACATTACACCAGGATCATATCAAGTGTTCAATAACATACTAATACACAAATACTGACCATGTAGAAACTGCATAGATCCATATCCACATAGTTTCTCTGTGTCACATTCTCATTTCCAAATGCTTTAGCATCATTAGTACATAAAAAATGAAATTATAACTAATGGGTTAAATCTTTTTAAAAAATCTACTGAAAGTGATTGATTATTAGGTTTACCTTGATTTACAATACCATCACTATAAAAGAACATGTGCAGTCACGATATCATGAAAAAGATGCACACATTTTCAAGTAAAAATTTGTGGTTTATCGTGTATGTGACTTTCGACCCATTTATCTAAATAAGTTGTTTTGGATTAATTAGATATACAAAAGGCTAAAACAGAAAACAGGTCAAAAATATGAAATACAACATTTTCTAAAATGTAAGAAAATGGTTTGATAATCTTTTGGCTTGTGGTTAGAATCAACAAAATGTTTGAGCAGATGGATGGAGAGTTGTGTATTGGAGCCCCATTGTGTCAAATAGTTACTGACTCGCATGATATGAAGATTAGGTTACTGCGTAACAAAAGTGCGACTAAAAGCCATTAGTAGTATTGTGCGAAGGCTAGTTCTTTATACTATTGTGTATCAAAATATGGCAAGAGGCAATTGCAAATCACTCAAATACAAAATTATAGATGTTGGTTGATTATGTAAGCTTATTATTAAAGTAATTAGAAAAAGACTAATGTGCCTAAAGATTAAAGCTTCTATTCAAGGCTCAAGCATTACGGAATTATAAGGAATCAATATATGTCCAAGATGATATTATGGCTTAGTTTTAAAATTTTTGTATGTTGGCAGTTGCAATGGTTGTGTTGTATTTGGGTCAGTAGTAAGGTAATGACCATAAGAGAGCATGTAATATTAAGGTTTTCTTGGTGTGAAAGTTTGTTACAAGAGAATTAAACATAAATGAATATAAACCCATAATCAGTATATCGTTATGGCATTGTGATCACACAAATTATTAAAAAATCATAGTGTGTATGAGGATCATGAAAGTATGTGTAAGCAAAAAAATTAAAGCAAAAGCGTGAATATTAGGACAAGCACAATATTAGCACAATATTTGGACAAAACGTACCATTGTTTCTGCTTATGCTGTTGTAATGAACGATTTTTTGTTATTGAGTCCAATTGCTTCTTCTTCTGCTTCTTGAATGATTGAATGATATGTTATGATCATGCAATCACCTATTTATATAAACATGAGGCTATTAATTTGAACTTTCAAATTTACAATTAGCATTGAATGAAATTAGCAAATTAATTATAATTATCAATTAGCATTTATTATGACATTTTTAAAATTATTATTAGGAATCTTAATGTGACGTTTTTTATTTCTACTGTAATAATTAAATGACGTTGAATTTTATAAGATCATATTAAAACGAAGTATTTCGTTTACAATAATCGCATTCAAATATTCATATATTAGTATATTAACAAAAAAAATATTACTCTACTCATTTTAGATTACGATCACATTAATCAATTTTCTCACATCGATTTTTACCATTATGTCTTACTCTTTACGAGTTGTAAAGTCGTTATTCATGTAAAAGTCATTGCTCTCATAATTGGTTATTTCCTTGTACAATTATTTGAATATTAGTTAGAAATAATCATGGCATAATATGCACGGTTCGGTTCGGTTTACCGCGGCTTATCTAAAAGTAAAAACCGAAACCGAACCATTATAAGCGGGTTTTTTCGGTTTCGGTTTCTTAGGTTTCGGGTTTTTTCGGTTTCGGATTGAGCGGTTCGGCTCGGTTCGTCGGTTTCACCGTTTTTTTGAACACCCCTAGCTATCGTAATGAACGATTTTTTGTTATTGAGTCCAATTGCTTCTTCTTCTGTTTCTTGAATGATTGAATGATATGTTATGATCATGCATCACTTTTATATAGACATGAGGCTATTAATTTGAACTTTCAAATTCACAATTAGCATTGAATGAAATTAGTAAATTAATTATAATTATCAATTAGCATTTATTATGACGTTTTTGAAATTATAATTAGGAATCTTAATGTGGCGAGACGTTTTTTATGTGTACCAGATAATTAGAAATTCATTTCCATACGTTTTTAAAATTTTCTCAACTTTAAAGCATTTCAAGATTCAAGATTCCATAAGCATTTAATTTTAGTGTTTTTCAACTCTTCAAGATTCTCAAGAATCCAGTGAATCTTATAATCTCTTTTATAAGGATTTTAGATTAATGTTTAGTAAATTAACCTGATTTTTTAATTGTACCAAACATCGAATAAATTTGTAGTTTTTTGGTTTGAGGTTCGAGAAAAGTAAGATATGATTGAATTAGATCTTAAGATCTTATGGTTAAGATCTTAAGCTTGCAAAGATCCTATGTAAGATCCAGATCATTTATGTTTTGCAGTATCGTATAATCGTAAGATCCTAAAATCAGGATCGAGATCTTAACAACCATGCTTGAAACCATTGGAGCAGAAACTCGAGAGCCAAGCCCTCCTCGCAAATGGGGTAAAAACTTCTACAAATCGCACTCTGGCATGAGATTATGATGCACTAAATGGGGTTAAAAATCTACTAATCGTACTATGGCATAAGACTATGATGCACTAGTGATTAGCTAAGTTGTATAATACAATCTTTGTAAGAGCACTAGGTGTTGGAATTTAACATATTAAACGCAGTTAAAGTCTCAGGATTTTACCATTTTTTAATGTTATGTAATTCTTTTTGTTGACTCTATTGTACTTTAAGTTTCTAGCGTCTTGCTAGACTCTTTTTATATATATATTCCATCTTTGCCGTTAAAAAAAAAACATGTAATATACACGAGTAAAACGCAGCAGAAAATTAGATCACGTATAACATACAATTAATTAATATAAAACAATAAACTACATCAATTTACCTTTTCTTGTGGTTACTAAAGATCAAACGAAAACACCTTTGGATTTTAGTTCTTGAATTGACCACCTTATGAAACTATATAGAGATTATAAAGTAAGAATCCTCTATGGTTTCACACACACGTTTATTAGCAATTCAATTAGAATGCTAGTTCTTGATCACGATAACAAATTAAACCTTCACTTTGATGTTTAACCAAGAATAAAAAACCTTCACTTTAGAGTTTCGACCGATTTCACAAGAGGGAGAGATAGGAGAATTTTGGCTTGTTAAGGTTTTCAAGATTAGCAATAATGAATTATATCGTATAGTGTAGTTAATTACTTAAAAAATGTAGAATTGAGTCTAAAAGTGCTTGATTCACATGATTTTGGTGTTTGATTTGTAATTAGCCCCTATGGGCGTTTTCTTGCTTAAATGTAGTAGATTGTGGTTCTGAAAAGTGCTTTGAATCAGCAGAGATTTTGGTGGGTGTATTGATGATATGTAGATTAGCGCCCCTAGTGGGCGTTTTCACTTGCTTAAATCGACCCATTAGGTTCTGTCAAAGATGAGATAGTGAGAGATGTGAAAAGATGCGTGCGTGTCGTTGGAGTTTGTACGTGTTAGAAACGCAGTGATTACTGAGTGCTTATGGCGGAGTTGTCGTTATTGAAAACTTGTTTGAACGCCGTAATTAAAATTGTTTAAAGTTGATTCTCGCATGTGAGTGGAACACCGTGCATGTCAATCATGTGGGGGATAGACGAGTGTGTATTTGATACGCGAGGATATAAGGAGTTTATGATTGGAAGTGTTAAAATTTTTACATGCAAATCGCAATGAATGACAACTTGTTGATACGGCTAGTATTGATACGCTGATATAAGTTTTATGATTAAGTGTTAAAATTGTTTACATGCAAATCCGATGAATACAACTTGTTATACGCTTGATTGTTTAAATTTTCAGTTGGCTGGTTGGATGACACATGTTCACTAAAAAATTCGTATAAAATCAACCGTTAAAAGTTTGACGTTGAAATTTTTATGGTAGATTAACGACTCAGTAGGCTACAACTTTATAGTGTACTGCTAAGGTTGGTGAAGACTCAATTCTTGTCTGGTCAGGGCCTGAAGTCGACTGAAAATTCTAATAAGCTTTTATGTGATATACACTTTTACAAGGTTACGCAATCGATTTTCTCGATGTATGTGGTCTGATGTAACAACCTGAGTTTTTCGACGCGTATGACGATCGTGGATTCGACGTCATAATTGTTATTTTATAAGTTCATGTGAACGAACGTCGACATTTAAAATTTTTATTTGTC
Source organism: Tanacetum coccineum (assembly GCA_026074375.1). Taxonomy (NCBI): domain Eukaryota; kingdom Viridiplantae; phylum Streptophyta; class Magnoliopsida; order Asterales; family Asteraceae; genus Tanacetum; species Tanacetum coccineum. Next base: position 9,437 of record BQNB010162921.1, on the reverse strand, counting down.
ATGAATAGTTATTTTTCGTATTTTATTACGAACGGAATTTAGAAATTTTTACTTTTGTCGTTTCGCGAGTCAACGTTTGACCGCGCGACAGTAAAGAGTTTTGGGCATCATAAATATTATGACGCGCCCCGACTTATTTTATTTTGCAGGATTTTATATTTTTGTCGGACTCGCGTTTTAAAATGTACACATTTTATTAAATGTTTTAAACCAAGAAAAGGGTAACGGAAATAAAAATGGTCGCAAAAGTGTAATCCCGAGCCACGGTTATCGGTCTTTATTTAAGTAAAACATAGACGTGTCAAAAATCAAAACTAGAAAAAAGAGGAGGACTAATTGTGTCAAATAGCCAAAGTGCTATACTATAAAAGCATTTTACTTCTTATTTTCTTTCATAAAACACACACACAACAACTAGCATTTTTTCTCTCCCCCTCTCCACCACCATCGCTGGCTGCCACCGCCGGAAAACACCACCGCCGCCACCGGAAACCGCCGTGGCCGCCGGAAAAATTACATGCAATCTGATCAACTTATTTTCATAATCCCTTCGTCATTTCCTACGTTTTCCACCAAAAATATATAACATGCAATGAGTATTTTTGGAGTTAGAGTTCGGTTTAGTTCAATAATTTCGTTTAAAAGGGGGAGTTTATTCGAAGCTAGATAAGTGTTTTTGGAAGCTCGGTTTAAATGAAAAGTTTTTCGGTTGGTTTGTTTGGGTTGCACCACGAGCTAACTGCTAAGGAATAAAGGGGACAAAATGAATTATGATCGAGTCCGATCTGTTTATATAAAAGCATAGTAAGTATATCTAATACTGAGTGTTATTTTTAATTTTGCGATTTCGATTGATTTTTTCGTAATTGCATGTGAATGAAATCCAAGGATCTTGCGTTGTCTAGTTTTATATTGTATATTGGTTGATTGAGCGTGTTGAATATTGATTATAGGAACATTATAGATGTGCCTGATGAATTTTTGGGTCAAAAATGATTTTGGCGTAATTTTTGCAACATACACATTCTGAGCCAAACATTGGCGAGATTCAAGAATTTATAAAATCTGGATTTGATTGAAAAATATGGTAGAGGGTATTTTTACGATCGTTTCGGTAATTCGAACGCCCCGTAACTCCAAATAACGAAGAAGTTACGACGAAAACAAAATTTGAAAACTTAAAAATTTCCAAACAGCTATTAAGCTTTTTATACATGCTGGCAGAATTTTAATTGGAGGTATGAAAAGAAGGTAAGTGTTCCGGGTATATAGGTTGAAGGAATTAGAAGAAGGTAGGTGCTCCAAGTATATAGTTTAAAGGAATGAAACGATGGTAGGTGCTCTGAGTATATAGATTGAAGGTATGAGGAAAAAGTAGTGAGAAATAAAGGTTGAAGGTCAAACAAGAATGTTATCGGTCTTAGAAAGTCAAACTAGGTCTTGTATTGTAATAGGCTAGTCGGGTTCAACGGGCTTGGATTGTAATCTAATATTGTCTGTGTTTCAGGCTCAAAGCCCAAGTTAAACCAATCCCGGCCCATTTGGAAAGCCCAAGTGCCAACCTAACAAAGCATGGGTATAAATATCCCTTCACCACACTTGGTGAAGGGTGTTGGTTGCATTTCTATCTCTTGTAACTCACCATTTCTCTAATCTAATATTCCATCTTTGTTTCTCTCTCTACTTTCTCTCTCTAAGTTTTCTTCTTATTTTCTAGCATATTGGTAAAGATTATTGTTGTGTAATGGATTAAATTCATGGGATAACATGTGGTATCACTCGCCAAGGGGTGTTTAGTGTTTGTTTTGTGAGAAATTCGTGGGTTTTTTTGTTGGTTTTTCTTTGGTTCGAAAAAAAGCAAGAAAAAAAATCAAACTTTGATCTTTGTTTCGTGGTTAAAAGTGTTAAAGACTTGTACTTTCGGGCTTAGATCAATTCCTTGCATCATTACTAGGTGGTTTTAACATCATTTCGTAGCTTACAAGAAAGTTTGAAGATTTTTTCTTGGCTGCGTTTTGCTTATCTGAAGGGGTGTTCTTGCTTGCGTTTTGCTTCATTCGTTGCGTTTTGCCTCAAGACACTGCGTTTTGCTTCATTCGTTGCGTTTTGCCTCAAGACACTGCGTTTTGCTTCATTCGTTGCGTTTTGCCTCAAGACATTGCGTTTTGCTTCATCATTGCGTTTTGCTGCTTGCGTTTTGCTTCATCATTGCGTTTTGCTGCTTGCGTTTTGCTTCATCATTGCGTTTTGCCTCTTGCGTTTTGCCTAGAAATCCTGCGTTTTGCTCATTGAGATTTGTCAAACATTCTTGGTTGAGATTTGCCAATCATTCTTCGTTGAGACTTGCTACACCTTGACCTTCTTTAGACAACAAACCTCAAGGACTTAGAACTTCATTTTGGACTTAACATACAATCAATTAACATAAACAAACCTTACAATCAAACCAACAATCAACTTAATCATACTTGAAACGTCAATTAATTATTCATTCACGGTTTCTTCTTGATTTTGTAAAATCCCGCGAAAGATACGATTCTTTTCTCGGTTTTAATCAAAGATTTGTAAAATCCCGTGAACGTTAATTCATTTAAAACCACAATCAATCACTTCATAACACTTAAGATCTGATATCCATTTACAACAACTTCATCAAAATGTCAAATTCAAATACCAATTTGCAAACTCAATCATCAAATGCTCTTCATAATGCTATCATGGAAGCAGGTAGCAAAGATCGTCCACCAATGTTAGCACCGGGTAATTATGTTCAGTGGAAATCCAGAATCAAGAGATACATTGACACCAAACCTAACAGTGAACTCATCCACCATTGTCTCCAAAATCCACCATACACGTATCAATGGGCTGAGAAAACAGTTCCAGTTGCTGAAGGTAGTTCTGAAACAACTACAGAGAGGTATATGGAGAACTATAAGAATGTTTCACAAGACATACGAGATCAACTGAATGCTGAAGCTGAAGCCGTTCAGATCATTCTCACAGGGATAGATAACGATATCTACTCCACAGTTGATGCTTGTCCGAATGCATGTGAAATGTGGAAAGCCATTGAAAGGTTGAAACAAGGTGAATCAATCAATGTTCAAGATCTTGAAACCAATTTATATTGGGAGTTTGGAAAATTCACATCACGGGATGGTGAATCACTTGAATCGTATTACTCACGGTTTTACAAGATGATGAATGAGCTTGTCCGAAATCAGTGTCACGTTACTAATCATCAAGTGAATGTCCAGTTCTTACTTCAACTACAACCAGAATGGCAAAGGTTTGTGACACTTGTTAAGCAGAGTCAAGAGCTGAAGACTGTCTCCTATCACAAGCTTTATGACATTCTGAAGCAACACCAGAATGAAGTCAATGAGATAAGAGCTGAAAGACTAGCACGTACTGCTAATCCACTTGCACTTGTTGCTCAACAACAACCAGTTTACCATCATCAAAACCATCCTACTCAAAACACTCAATATTCCTCCACCAGATCGCAACAGTCTACCAGAAACAGAGGAAAAGCAATTGTTACCTCTTCTGCTCCTACTTATGATCCAGAACCTGCTACGGTTACTGAAGATGAGGAAATGTCAAAGGAAAAGGAGATTGACAAACTCATGGCTTTAATTTCTCTCTCGTTCAAGAAAATCTACAAACCTACCAACAACAACCTTCGAACTTCATCAAACACCAGTCGAGCTAATCAAGATAATTCTCCAAGAATCAACAGAGGAACTGGGTATGATAATCAGAGGGCAGTCAATGTTGCTGGGGCTAGGGAAAATGTAGGTACTCCGGTAGTGCAAAAGTCTGGGATTCAGTGTTACAACTGCAAGGAATATGGGCATGTATCAAGGGAATGTCAGAAACCAAAACGAGTAAAGGATGCAGCTTATCACAAGGAAAAGATGTTATTGTGTAAACAAGAGGAAGCTGGGGTTCAGTTGAATGCAGAACAAGCTGATTGGAAGGATGATACTGATGATGAGTCTGAAGAACAGGAATTGGAAGCACATTATATGTACATGGCACATATTCAAGAGGTTACTCCAGATTCAGTTGACAATTCTGGACCAATCTTTGATGATGAGCCAATGCATAAGGTACAAAACAATAATGACAACTATAATGTGTTTGCCATGGAAAATGAACATCCTGAGCAACCTGAATCTAGTAATGACATATATCTGGCGGAACAAGGTGACACCAATATCACTTTATTCATCGATATATATATGAAAAGCTCACGGAATGACCAGGATGAAACTGATAATCTTGATCAAGAACGTGATTTGCTTGCTTCTTTAATTCAGAAACTAAAATGTGAAATTGATGACAGCAAAAACCAAATAAATTTTGAACATCAAACAAGATTTAGTTGAATAAATTGATAGGTGAAATTGAGGATTCAAAACTAGGAATAAAAGTATAGAAACATCCAAATAACCTTTTCAAAAAGGCAACAATGAACTGTCCAAGCTAATCAGTTTGAGTTTAAAGACCTTAAAGTTCCAAGGCGGAACTTGATAAGTATAATTATTTGAATTATGCGTCAAAGGTGAAACTGATTGTGCAAAAGCTAAAGGGGATTTATGTCATACAAAATTGAATTGAAAAGTCCATCTAATGCATATACCCCTTCCCAAAAAAAATAAATGATAAAATCAAACGATTTTGATATGAAAAAGGAGCTTTATGCACATCAAGAAACCATCTCCATAATGTCACAAGCAAAAGAGGCTCAGATTAAGCTTTACAAAACTCGTGAAGACAAGGAACTTGATAAAGTCATTGCTTTAGAAAACAAAGTCAAGGTTTTGAATGATATTGTATATAAAACCGGCCAATCTGTTCAAACAATGAATATGCTTAATCGTAATTGTAAAACGAGTTTTGCAAAACCTAAGTTCCTCAAGAAAGCTCAAAGAGCGAATCCTCGTCTGTATGAATGGTGCTACAATGATAATCTTGCGTTAATGTTAGCCCCTGATTCTGACGAAACGATTCATCTTGAAAAAGAACGTCGATCAAAATTAAGCGATTTAATCAGACCGTTTGATTATGATCAGTTGAATAATCTTTATGATTTAGTTCGTTCCACACGAGAATATCGCCTGTACAACACTATTATTTCCCAAAAACTCAAAGATGTGTCATACATCTTTTAATAAGGAATTTTCCAAAGAGTCTTTTCGTAAATAAACAACTTTGTTAGAAAAACGAATGGATGAATCCATTCCATGGGATCAAAAGTGTAAAAGCTCTAAAGAAATTTTCAAGATTAAAAAGAGTGTTGACATGATTTTTAATGGATTGGAATGTTGCAAACAAATAATCGCTAAAAGAACATATTTTGGTAACATAGATCCTTTCATTCAAAACACAATCAAAGGAAATTTTTGCCCCCAAATTAGAAGAATCAATGAGGACTTTGAAAAATTTCACTTGTGTTTGAACAAGGAAATGGTTACTAATTTGAGATACTTTAATTCTCTTGAACATGAAGTAGACACTCTCAAATCTCAACTGGAAACTCAACAAATACAGTTTTTGAATGAAATCGATAGACTTTCAAGGGAATATTATTATGCTGATCACATGAATGTAATACTTGGTGTGTATACTGATCTGGATGAAATTACTAATTTGCAATGTGATTATTTATAAACTTTAGAAAAATGTGAACATCTTGAAAAAGAGCTTTCAAAAACTAGAATAATGTCAAAGAGTTTTGAAGCACTTCAGAAACATGCGATTAATCTTGAACTTGATTTACAACAGTGAAAAGAAAAGATAAAAATGACAAATCTTTCAAAGAAAATCAGTCCAACGTATTTCTGAAAGAACGTGAACAATACTTTAAAATTCAAGACTTGAAAGCTCAATTACAAGACAAAGTAATTGCATTAAGTGAGTTAAAGAAACTCATTGAAAAGATAAAAGGAAAATATGTAGAAACTAAGTTTGAAAAATCATCAGTTATTCAACAATCGAATGCTTTTAATAGTCAAAGACAATCCATTTTAGGAAAACCGGCTATTTTTTCAGATTCTCTTGAAAAGAAAGATTTTTCAAAGTCAAAGTCAGTTACCAAAAATAATGTGTCAAATGATTTTTCAAAACCAGTCAATGCAAAGATTTTACCTCAGAACATTAAGTCTATCTTAAAGAACATAAATGTGATTGCCCCACGAATGTATAAAGTTCACACTGAGCCCAATCAAGCTAGAACACCACAGTTGCCTCAAGATATTAGGAAACTAACAAACGCGTATCCTTTTATATAGGAGTAATTCCCAATACTAGCGTTAGCAGACCACTGCTTAAGAGCAATCGAATGGGAGATAGAGTCATGCCTAACAATTAGTCAAGGGAAGAAGTAAGAAGTAGAAGACCATCGTAGGAATTTTAAGTTTTCAAATAATAAAACGTCTGTAACTGCGTGTAATGACAGTTTGAATGCTCAGACCTCGAATGTTAACTTTGTTTGTGTCACTTGTGGAAAATGTGTGCTGAATGACAATCATGATTTGTGTGTTCTTCATTATATTAATGGCGTTAATTCTAGGACTAGACAGCCAATTGCTGTGCCTATTAGTACTAGAGAACCCAAGCAAACTGTGAACCAATCTGTTGCAACATCCCATAAGAAAACAGTTGCAACAGACTCCACTGTCAAGAAACCTAGAAACATAATTAGGAAGATATATGAGCAAGTTAGTAAGACATGCAGTTGGTGGTACCCTAAGTTTACACCACCCGGATACAAATGGAAACCTAAGTCCCCAACAGGAAAAGTCAACCCTAATGTTAGTATGCCTCTAGGAAATGCATCTAGAACTGCTAATATTTTGGAACATATGACTCCTAGGCGTTCCACTATGTCCAATACTCCATTGTCTTCTAATTCTTTTGCAGCTCGTAGAGATAATTCTATTCATCGTCGACTCTGGGTGCTCAAAGCACATGACGGGAAATCTCAAACTTCTAACTAATTTTGTGGAGAAATTTTTGGGCACGGTGAAATTTGGAAATGATCAAATTGCACCGATTCTTGGTTATGGAGATTTGGTTCAAGGAACTATTACTATCAAAAGGGTTTATTACGTCGAAGGGCTAAATCACAATTTATTCTCTGTCGGTCAATTCTGTGATGCGGATTTGGAAGTTGCTTTTCAGAAGTCTACATGTTATATCCGTGATTTGAAGGGAAATGATCTTCTCACAGGTTCGCGTGGCACAGATCTTATTCCATTACTCTTCAAGACACATCAACTCCCAATCCAATTTTCTTAATGGCTAAAGCCACATCGTCTCAAGCATGGTTATGGCATCGTTGTCTCTCACATCTAAACTTCGACACCATCAACTTGTTTTTGAAGAATAATATTGTCACTGGCCTTCCAAAATTAAAATACATCAAAGATCATCTTTGCTCTTCTTGTGAGTTAGGGAAAGCCAAAAGAAAGTCTTTTCACACTAAGACTACCCCGAGTTCTAAAAGACGGTTACAACTTCTACACATGGATTTATGCAGTCCTGGTTGTAGATCAACTCTACGTATATATAATATATCAAAGTATTTATAGAAATATACAAATAATCCTTGAGGACAAAGATTAAATGCAATTTAAACACAAAAATATATAATATAATACGTTTAACCGGTAAGTGATTACCGGGTCGTATCCCAAAGAAATGTGAATTGATACCCTCGATTCAGCTTGGACAATGATTTGAATGATTTTCAACTTTTTGAATGATTTTCTACGACTAAAAACAATTAAAACAATTAAAAGCAAGAAAAATAACTAAACACGCGGACGAAAAACGGAAATGACAAAATAAACGCTAATTAGCACCTTAACCTAAAATTTGAATTAATAAACTAATTCTATGAGTAAAAATAAAGGGATTTGCAAAATTTGAAAACTTAACGATAAAATTTGAAAGAAATCACAAAAACGAATAACGGGAATTGAAAACCGAGCCCTAAAAGCTAAATTGCTCAAAAATAAACTTACGAGAGTCAAACTAATTTTCCTACGAACTTAATGATAAAAGAAAATTTTCTAAAAAAGATTTATATTTTTTTGATTATTTTTCTATTTTTTATGATTTTTTAAAGTTTTTAATTAAAATAAAAGTTTAAAAATACTAAACGAACTCTAAAAATTCTAGAAAAATGACAGAAAATAGCTTAAACTATTTAAATCCTAGGAAAAATAAGCCCGAAGTCACAGCTTATTAAATAAGCTGTGAAATAAGCTATGACAGCTTATAAGGCTTATTGGCCAAAACGAGTATAAAGGATTAATAGTGCAAGGGTCTTATGAAAAAGACCCAAGGGCACAGCGGTAAGGAGTGGGTGTGTGTGTGATTATAAAAGGTTGAGGTGTTGAGGTCGGGGGTTCGAGTCTTGCTCACCCCCGACTTCCACTTCCCTTTTTTTTGGTTTTTATGAAAAACTTAAAGAACAAAAGTTGTTAAGGACAACTTTTTAAGCTACTTTAATAAAAGAACTATAAGCTGAAACTCAAAATTAAGCTCTTAAAGAGCTTATGAAAAAGCTGTTTCAGGAAATGGGCTTTTGAGCTCCAAAAAGCTAAAATTCACTTATAAGCTTGCACACAACTCATCTTAAGCTCAAATTCAAATCTAAAAGCTGTTCTAAAGAGCTAAAGATGTGTAGAAGCTAAGTTTGATAAGCTAATTTGACTAAAAACACTTAAAGCTAATTAAATCTATGGATCAAAAAGGTAAACTCAAGAATAAGCACTAAAACTTGAAATCTAAATAAGCTAAAAAGCTTAATAAGCTATGACAGAAGCTTAGCTTTTGCAAACTTAACAATCAACATATAAGCTATAAATCAAATTCATAAAAACTAAACTTATAAGCTAAAAATCTAAGTTAAGAACCTAAAATCTACTTAGTACTGTTTTTGTATTTTTAAGATTTTTAATGAACTTTTAAAGCTAAATTAACCTAAGAATTAAGCTAGAAATGTGAAAACAAGTTTTAATCTATATTAAACTATATCTAATCTATAAACTTACTAAATTTTAAAACCTAAATCCTACTTAAGCTAGCTTAAATGCTTATGAAAAGGTAAGCAGTAGTAACTTCTGTTACTACTGCTGATGCAATTGACCAAAGGGCAAAACACAAATGCAGGTGACTAATGTAACACCCCCAAATTGGGTCGCAGCGGAATAAGGGTCCGGGGCGTGTTACTTCATAGATCAATAACACAAGATATATATAGAACGACCAAAAAGTCATTTTAAAACTGATACATTGGATTTAACAAATATTTGATACAAATAGCCCGAAGCTTTAACTTGTTCCTGATTATTATTACAAAGATACTGGTTTACAACATAAAACAACCATATCTTTAGCATAACTTCCCAAAACAA